>NW_019104500.1:1503908-1565230 GCF_001995035.1 Momordica charantia | reverse complement strand
CAGGAGCTGGTGGAGACAGGAGGAGGGCACATGGGTGGTGGGGCCCACTCCTCATCCCCCACAGCTCATACACCCACACACACTCTCTCTCTTCTGCACCCACGCTCACGCGCTTTCTTCGGCGCTTCATATACACGCGCTTCCTTCTCAAGCTTCACCCACCAATTAATAAATGCTCTTTCTTTTTTTTTTTTTTCAAAATGTAAAATTACAAATTCGACTTGTATCGATTAAAAGGTTGGTGATTCGAAATATTCTATTTATTCAATATTTTTACTTAGTTTATAATTTATAATCAAATCAAAATTTTAATGTAGAGTCAAATAGATATAATATAGTGGGCTAAATTAGAAAATTATCATATAAATAGAAAATGGTCACACATATTGAATATTGTAACACTGATGATAATTTGTGTGGTTTGACCTTACCGTAGGAATAAAAGCGGAATTTATAAAACCAAAGGGAGTTTGGTTGAAATAAAATTTGAACTCTAAAGTCTAATTTAAAATTTTTGAAATAATGGAGCTAAATTGAAGGGAAATCCAAAAGATGAGGAACAAAATTGTTATTCGAAATAAATAATAATAACTTCTCTCTCCCTCTCGGTGTTTTTCCTTCTTTCTTTTTTACAACAAAAAGAGTACAGTGATAAAAATATATTTAAAATCTAAGTTTTTCTAATTAAGATTTAAAATATTAGTTGAGTGCTCTAGCTTTTTTTAAATTATAAGTTTTGCTTTGGTTTTTAGAAACACTTTTAGAATCCTAATTAGGTTTTATTTTAACTTTAGATTTAAAAGAAATTGGAATAATAGTCATTACAAAATTAAGTTCTATTTTCTATTTGACCAGAGAGAGTGGGGTATGGATTTGAGAGATATCAAAGAGGAAAGAGAAAATGGGGATGAGAAACTATAGATTTAAAATTAAAATAGGAAACTGAATATATATATATATATATATATATATTTTCTTTACAAATAAATTTTCAGGATTAAATTAAAATGTTCAAAATTTAATAAGCTAAATTTTACAACGATGGTCTATGTAGTTTGTTTCAAATTTCGTACTAACGTCTGAAAATTCAAAGTCTATCTTCTAATTTGCTTTCAAATAATTCTAAGACACACCAAATGGAAAAGAAAAGAATCAGTAAAATTGCAACTTTTTAAATGTTAGAGTGAAATTAAAATAAAATACATGTCTTAGAAGTCTTTCAAACAATTCATCTGGTTTTGATTTTGCTCGTAACCTGTATAGCATTCGTTCCTAACATTTAAATTTTCAATTTTAAATTCAAAGGTAAAGATCAAATCACATCGAAAATATTAACTTTCCATCCAAATATTTTAAGAGTTATAAAATCATTAAAAAGATGTTCATAAATAAATAAATTTATTTATTTATTTATATTTAATATAATAGGTAGAGGTTTTTTCTCAAAATCATTATTATTATTATATAATAGTAATAATGATTTTGAGAAAGCCGCTATGGTGAAATAGGTAGACACGTTGTTCTTAGGAAGCAGTGCTAGAGCATCTCGGTTTGAGTCCGGGTGGCGGCATGACATTTTTTATTATAAATAAAGTTTTATAATATAATTAATTCAAGTCCCAGATATTAATTCAAATAATTTAATTGAGGCAACTTTTTTAATAATTTTTTTTATGATATTTTCAACTTTAGAGCATATATTAACTCATATATCTTTTTCGGTCATTTCAATTGTCATTACAATTCATTTGATAACCTTATTAGTCGATGAAACCGTAGGACTCTATGCTTCGTCAGAAAAAGGCATGATAGCTACTTTTTTCTGTATAACAGGATTATTAGTTACTCGTTGGATTTATTTGAGGCATTTACCATTAASTGATTTATATGAATCATTACTATTTCTTTCATGGGGTTTCTCCATTATTCATATATTTACGTATTTTAAAAAATATAAAAACCATTTAAGTGTAAGCGCAATAACCGCGCCAAGTACTATTTTTACCCAAGGTTTTGCTACTTCAGGTTTTTTAACTGAAATACATCAATCCCCACTATTAGTCCCCGCTCTCCAATCTCATTGGTTAATGATGCACGTAAGTATGATGGTATTGGGTTATGCATCTCTTTTATGTGGATCATTATTTTCARTAGCTCTTATAGTGATTACATTTCAAAAAGCTATAAGAATTTTTGTTAAAAACAAAAATTTATTAAATGCGTTATTTTCCTTTGATGAGATCCAGGAATTCGAAAATCTCAATCTCATGGTTATAGTTAAACGACAAGAAACACCTAGTAGTATCTGATAAGCGTTTTAAGCTCATTTTCGTCTCATTAAAGGTCATAATTCATCTCGGTAAAGTCCTGATCATTGTAGGAGTGGGACAGTCGAGTGACCAAGAACCAAGATGTTGAGAAATGAAACGACGAAGCGTTTAGAGGGGACTTGGCCTAAAGTAGAGACAATGTTGAGTCGTATAATTCAGCATAGGATAAGAGACAAGTCGGCTAAAGTCCTAAAAGAGTTTAAACGTACGTACGAAAGACGTGCATTACCAAAATAAAATAAATCGCAGTCTTAACCAATTAAAATATGCTTTCCTATATATATATATGTCAATATACGATTTTTTAGCTACAACGTGAACTTTTTAGAACGTTGATGTCGGGAAGACGCTCACTCGCTAAGCTGTGGCTGTATGCGCGTGGAGAATTCTTCGCTATCTTATCAGAATCATTCAGCGAGTAAAGACCACGCGCCACCATTAAAATTGACACGTGGCCACATGTTTATCGTAATTTGTCAATTCCTAGGAAAATTAATCGCAAATATATATTTTTTTCAACCTCATCAGTTCACCCACGTAATCGATTTTTATTATTATTATTTTTTTCTTTACGAATTTAAAAAGTGAAATTTTACAGCTCGAAATAAGAATTTAACTTTACAGTGTTATTCCAGCATTAAAAAAAACAAAAAGATAAAAGTGAGATTTTAAGAGTAATGAAAACAAACAAAGTCAAGGGAAATTAATAATTTACCTGTCATGATAGTTTTAATCAAAGGATGAAACTGTAAAATCGTGAGCTGTGTCAATATGTGAATAAGATAAAGAAAAATAAAATATTAAGTATATTAGAAAAAAATTTATAATAGGACATTAAAGAAGACGTGAAAACGAGTATTGCTCAACGGTAATTGACATATATCTCCAATCAAAAGGTTGTGAATTCGATCTACCACCCAACATATTGTATTGGAAAAAAAGATAACAAATTAATTTTTTTTTAGGATTTCTATTTTATTTTAATTTAGTTTATAGTGTGGTTGAGAACCAGCAAGCAGCAATGTCATATTTGCTTCCACATTGTATGGAATAATTATATAAATAACAAAAATATTGCAATAAATTTATCGGTTGAATTTCATTAGAATAATGTATTCACAAATATGCAGTATAACAATGAATATAAGAATCTCTTTACATTATTATGGATGTAATATAGTAATAGAAAGTTTAGAAAATGAATCAATTTAATTAAAATAAACTAGACCAATGTTGATTAATAAATAAGTAATCACGTTGAG
Source organism: Momordica charantia (assembly GCF_001995035.1). The sequence continues at coordinate 1,561,638 of NW_019104500.1, read as the reverse complement.
AACTTCAAAAAGGAATACATGATCACCATAAAGTTATCATATCCCGGTGAATAGGCTGTTTTTTCAAATTTACAAAGTTCGAAGCGTATTAAAGACTAGAAAGAAAAATATATAGTTTTATTTGTTTGGTATTATTATATCAAAACATATTTATAACTTAAATATAGTTGAACTTATTTATAACAAAAATATCGTGAATTCAAATTTTAATCCAGATGTGTAGTAGGAATTGCCCAGCTAACATTATAATATAATCCCTATTTACAACTTTAGGCAAAAAGGATAGGGGAGACAAGGAAAATAATGAACTTTTGGAGGGGCTTTGATGGATACATCTTGCAAAATAATATTTTGTCATCATTACCCAAAGACCAATGGTACTTGGCCAGCATAATCCCGTGTAACGCGGGCGCTAAAGAATACAATTCAACTCTCCAAATTAATTTTTAATAATAATTAAATGATGGGGGCAATGTCGTGTTTCGCCCCCCTTTTTGGATTAATTTTATCATTAATAATTCATTTGCTTTTCTTTAATATTTTTGTATTTGTTTTTTTATTAACCACTACATTTTTATTTTATATTGTTCTATTAATTTATTGTCACACGGCGATTTTTGAGGATTGTGTGATTGATATGTCCTACTTTTTTTTTTTTAATTTATATATTTTCTCTTTAATCATTTTTGTGGAACATTCCTCAAATCTCTTTTTTCATGTACAGAATCATCCCTGTGACCCATATTTGACTTTAAAGTTTTAATTTCTTCAGGTTGGATCAGTGAAATTAATATAATTTATTAATTAAAGCTCCGTTTTAATAATTAATACTCATTTGATCATTTTTAATTTTCTGGTTTGAAAATAAAAATAAAAATGTTCTTTTAGTTCTCCAATTTTAATTTAGATTTTGAAGAAAGAAAGAAAATATGGAAATAAATAAATATATAGGTAAAATAGTAGCTATAAACTTAATTTTTAAAAATAGAGACCTCAAATTAAATTATCAAATAAATTGTTGTTTTTAAGATTTATGTCTATGAATTTTTTTGGTGATCTACTTGTTCATTTTTTAGCATTTTTCTAGCCTAGTTTGAGGAGCATTAATTTTACTAAAGTAGGATTGGAGAAATTTAAAATTAAGTATATCTACCCATTTAATATTTTATTTCGCTATGTTAATATAATACGTGGACCACATATTAGTAAAATATTTAATTTTAAATATCATCGACACATGTTCTAAAAAAATCCAACTTAGATATTTTAGTTTATTTTATTTAGCTTTATAAATATATTTAAAAGAAAGAAAACAATAGTAATTATAAAGAAATTTTGTTAAATACAAGTACTGATATCTAATAGAAGTTAAATTTAGATTGTAAAAGAAAAATATTCAATAAGAAGTAAACATGACAACAAGAAAAATCCAACAAGATTTAGGTCTTACCCTAGCTCATTTAATGGATGTCACAAATAGCTTCATAAAAAATATTCAAATTTTAAAACATTTAAGAATATTGGAATGGAATTTAAATGAAAAACAACACATATATATTTATAATTTTTTTTAATAAAATAATATATGAGGTGGAGATTTGAACTTACGATTCTATAATGGGTTGAGCTAAGTTGAAATTTGACAACTTTTTAAATAACTGACAACTAAATTATTTATTCAAAAATATATTTCATATATACTCATACAAATTAAACCATTTAAAAGATATATACTTTCTAGAATTATGGCTTTGGCTAAATGTATCCTATACGTTTTCCATGTATATATATCATTTTTTTCTTTAGAATGATGTCCTCAGTCTTTAGTCTTGAGGTATTTATTATGTATATTTCAGTCTCAAATTTCTCAATCAAATAGGTGTGTATGATTTTATCGGCTAATCGAGGTGATGACCTGCAAATAGAACCTTGCACTAACGTATACACTTTAAAGCTTAAGTAGATACTTAGTCTAAATTGGTGTCGAGTTAAGTTTGGTAAGGACCGTGTAAAAATGCATATAATCTCGCATTTTATAAAGCGAACTCTGGAAAGTATATTGTCCCACCATTTCCGATGTTCCGTGTTGACAGTCAACAAATCCACATGACGAGACATTTTAGATATTATAATAGTTCTATCATTCAATTTCCATGACACGGGTACTCAAAAAAAAAATTTCTATGACACGATAATTGAGAATAATTTTTCTAAAAAAATAATAGAGATAAAATTGTAAATTCTAAGAAATTGAGAAACGGAAGAAAAAAGGGTATTTAGCCTAATTATTTAAGTAAGTTTGGAAATAGCCAAATCAAAGTTTAAATACTATTTTGATCTATATGCATTTGATTTTGATTCATTTTAGTCTCTCTAAGTTTCAAAACGTTCGTTTTGGTGTATGTATTTTTAAAAAGTGACAACTTTTATCTTTATTTTCAAAATGTAAACTTAAATTTGATACACACAATAAAAATCCTTTAATACGAGATACATTTAAAAAAAATTTTAGGAGATGAAATGTCATGTTAAAAATTTATTGAAATAAATAAGATAAAAAGTAAAAATGAAAGACTAAAATAATTAGTTTTAAAAGTATAGTCCAAAGTAAACATTTGAAATGTAGGTAAATTAAAACGATGATAATGAACGTTTTACAAATATAAAAATTAAAATGAATAAAAATTAAAATTACGAGAACTAAAAAAAAAAGTAATTGGAAGTAGCTGCAATTATTTGTAATTAGGTGTATATTTCGTGATTGAGGGGGGCGGGTTTGATGTGACATCCAACGGTAGTAGAATGGCCGCTTTTAAATTTGAAATGACGACAACCGACACGTCTATTTCCACGTCGTACAAGACAAGTCCGACATATCGTACACCATTAGATTTATAAGCACGTGCTTCAACAAGATAATTACACCAATTTTATCTTTATGGGATCTTTTAAAGTTTTCAAAACTGAGTAAAAGAAGGTTTAACTTTTAAGATTTTCATGTTGACACGTGTGTAAGTGATGCATTATAATTAATTTTTAATTTAGAATTTATTTTAAAATGTATTTAACTAATATGGTTGAATATTTATTTTTGTATTTATATCTTCAAGACATGTCAATATATATTGCCTATTTTGTAATTTTATACTTTCAAAAACATCTATTTTCAAAAGTAAACTTTTGATCCATGCTTGCCAAAATTCTCGTACGAATTCTATACCTAGCAAAAATTAAGTAATATATATAAAACTATAATATTTCAAAGAATTTACTAAAGTAGTGTTAGGTTAAAATTGTGATAAAAAAATAAAATTGACGACAAGACTTTACAGAAGTGAGTCGAAACTTCTAAAAATTAGCTCAAGTCTTGACGACAAGACCTTACAGAAAAGAGAGCATGACCAAACTTCTCATAGATTTCGCCATGTATCAGTATGACCTATGAAACAGTCTTTTAACAAGTTAACTTTCCAACTTACCAAAGTTTTGGGGCAAATGTTGGAGGCAAAAATATGACGTACCACGTGGCAAGATATGACCGAGCTCATGAGCTCACCTATTGTCAAGCTCATAAGCTTACCTATGGCCGAGCTCTTTAGCTCACATATTGCCGAGCTCCTTAGCTCACCTATGGCCGAGCTCATAAGCTCACCTATTGTCGAGCTCCTAAGCTTACCTATGGCCAAGCTTATGAGCTCACCTATTGCCGAGCTCTTTAGCTCACATATTGCCGACCTCATGAGCTCATAAGATGAGCTCATACGCTCACCTATGGTCGAGCTCCCAAACTCACCTATTGTCAAGCTCATAAGCTCGCCTATTGTCGAGCTCTCAAGCTCTGGTCGAGCTTGAGCTCATCCATAGCCGACCTATGACCCGACATCTAACCGCTTTGTCGTAACGACCATAATGGACGTGTCCTTTCACTCCGCCTATAAAAGGATCTTCATTCCTCTTACTCAGGTATGCAATTCTACTCCGAGAACGACCTATTTGAGCTCGCACCTATACTGTCTTCAGCTTCAGAGTGTTTACTTTATTTTTGCAGGTTCTACCTTGCATGAGCTCGTACCTCGTCAGCTTGGCCAGTTGCCACGTGATCGGCCTCGACAGCTCAGTAGAATTTTGCATCAACAGTTGGCGCCGTCTGTGGGAATCGACAATTTTAAGTCATTCCTACCAAACCAGGCTATGACTCGCACAATTTTTCAAAGCTCTAGTACTCACAGCAATCAGGTGGACCTCCAAAGCTTTTCAAGATCTTCGTTGAAGAGAAAGATCTTATCATTATGAATGACTTCCCCCTTAAGGAAGACCTCAATCTTGAGGATGACTTTCTCTCTTGGAAGACCTACTCCAAGAGAGGCTTTATCACTACGGATGACCTTCCCCTCGAGAAAGACCTCACTCTTGAGGATGACTTTCTCTCTTGGAAGACCTACTCCAATAGAGACTTTATCACTACGGATCACCTTCCCCTCGAGGAAGACCTTACTCTTGAGGATGACTTTCTCTCTAATAAGACTTACTCACTACAGATGACCTCCCTCTCGAAAAAGACCTCACCTTGAGGACGACCTATTCCAAGAGAGAATTTATTACTACGAATGACCTTCCCCTCAAAGAAGATCTCACTCTTGAGGATCACTTTCTCTCCCAGAAGACCTGCTCCAAGAGGAATACCTCACCCTTGAGGATGACTTTCTCTCCCGGAAGCTCCAATCTCAAACCCAACGTTCGGCTTAGGTCAAAATCAAAGCTTCATGCGCAAACTCTCAAGGGCACAACCTAAGTAAAACTTCTCAAAGTTCTGAATCGAACTCTTTGGCCGAGCTTCTCAAAGTTACCAACTCAAGCAACGTGCCATTAAGGTGAATGTATCCCTTCAGGCTAGATACTATAGCTTGCGAAGGGAGGGCTCACCTCAATCCCAACGATGAGCTCCCATCGAAGTAGGTCATCTCGATATTATGGAAAAGCTATAAGATAGCTCACCTCTATGTCAACAAATGAGCTATCACTGGAGTAGCTCATCTCGACATCAACGAAGAGCTTTCATTAGAATAGCTCATCTCGACATCAACGAAGAGCTTTCATTAGGATAGCTTATCTCGACATCAACGATGAGCTTTTATTAGAATAGCTCATCTCGATATCAACGATGAGCTGTCATTGGAATAGCTCATATCGATACCAACGATGAGCTCCCATCAGAGCAGCTCCTCTTGACATCAACGATGAACTTTCATCAAAATAGCTCATATCAACATCAACGATGAGCTCCCATCGGAGCAGCTCATCTCGACATCAATGATGAACTCTCATTAAAATAACTCATCTCGACACCAACGATGAGCTCCTATTTGGTAGCTTTCTCTACCCCAACGATGAGCTTTCATTAAAATAGCTCATATCGACACCAACGATGAGCTCCTATCGGAGTAGCTCATCTTGGCATCAACACAATGAGCTCTCATCGAAATAGTTCATCTCGACATCAAGGAATAACTATCTGATAGCTCATCTCAACCTCAACGATGAGCTCTCAGGTAGCTCACTTTGACCTCAATAATGAATTCCCCATTAAATAGCTAATCACAACGGTCAATGGATGAGCTCCCACCAGGTAGCTCATCTCGGCATGAAAGATCAGCCCTCATCAAAACTCACTTAGGTTAAAAAGAATGAATCGCCATTATATATTGAAATCTTCAAAGAGTGACTAACCAAGATTACATCGACTTTGAAGACCGGGCCACCTAGAGTCGAAATTTGCAAAATTTAGCTCAAGTCTTGACGACAAAACCTTACAGAAAAGTGAGCATGACCAAACTTCTCATAGATCTCGCCACATATTAATATGACCTATGAAACAGTCCTTTGACAAGTTAGCTTTCTAACTTACCAAAGTGTGGGCAAATGTTGGAGACAAAAATATGACGTACCACGTGGCGAGATATGGCCGAGCTCATGAGCTCACCTATTGCCGAACTCATAAGCTCACCTATTGTCGAGCTCATAAGCTCACCTATGGCCGAGCTCCTTAGCTCACATATTGCCGAGCTTCTAAGCTCACCTATGGCCGAGCTCATGAGCTCACCTATTGATGAGCTCCTTAGCTCACATATTGCCGACCTCATGAGCTCACCTATTGATGAGCTCCTTAGCTCACATATTGCCGACCTCATGAGCTCACCTATTAGCGAGCTCATAAACTCACCTATTGCCGAGCTCATAAGCTCACCTATGGCCGAGCTCCCAAGCTCACCTATTGTCGAGCTCTAAGCTCTAGTCGAGCTTGAGCTCATCCATAGTCGACATCAATCATTGCCGACCTATGGTCCGACATCTGACCGCCTTGTCGTAACGGCCATAACGAACGTGTCCTTTCACTCTGCCTATAAAATGATTTTCATTCCTCTTACTCAGGTATATAATTCTACTCCGAGAACGACCTATTTGAGCTCGCGCCTATACTGACTTGAGCGTCAGAATGTTTACTTTATTCCGAAGTTTTTATGGATTCCTTCTTTGTTACCGGGGTCGACCCCAAAGCCATAATGTCTCAAAACGAGGAGGCCATAGAGAAAGTCTTTTTTATTCCTTTCTTTCGAACTTCGTGAAGAACCCCATTCGAGATCTCCCTCGTTACGAACAAAAAACACCTCGTCAGCTTGGCCAGTTGCTACGTGGCCGACCTCGATAGCTCAGTAGAATTTTGCATCAACAACAATATACATGTAACAAATATATAGATTTGAGTCCTTGATTTTTTAGTTGATGGTTTAGTTTTTTTTTGATGAGATGAATTGTAGTAGTGAAAGATCTCTTTTCAATCACTAGTAATAGTGAATGCCTAAATATAGTTTTTGTTTTACATGACATGATCTCAGGTTCTCAATATGGTCAATTGTGTTTGTTTTTTTTTTCCTTACAATTGCGAGGGTGTTAATTGTATTGCTTTTTTTTTTCTAGTATATAATCTTATTATATTATTATTATTATGAGAATGAGAATAGATAATTTGAATTTTCAACCCATAAATAGGTTGGCTGTTCGGACTTTTAAAACGTATAGACTAATTGTAGTATGGTCATGATATTCTCCCCCATTAAAATTCGATATTGCTAACTAACCCACACAAAATACTTGTGCAGTAGAACCAATATGGAACTACCCACCATAGAAAGTATAGCTTAGTTATAAAGCAAGTTAGGAGTTCCTAACTATCTCTTTGCTCTCGAATTTTTATAAATAGGAGAGCACAAGATAAGTCCTCGACATTTTTCAATTTTTGACGGCGGTAAGTAGAAAATATCTAATCATCAATGACGAATAAATTTTATCCTATGGAAAAAAAAAGAAGCGGACAAGCATGAATAAGGTAAATAATATATATATTTTAATATAAGGTTGAAATGTACATAGAGAAAAACAATTGCCTCATCATCAGAAACATATAAAAACTCTGAAAGCACAACAATGAGGAAGAAGAATGGTATGATATGATAATCAAATCATAAAAATAGTTTGTTTTTCCCATTTCAGCTCTTGAATTCTCCGGGGAGCGCCGGAGAATGGAATTTTTTCTTCTCTGGAGGTTTCAAACGGCGGTTCCATCTTCATCGTGGCGGAATCCGATCACCGCTTCGTCCGGAATGTACTTGCTCCAGAACCAGTGCGCCTTCCACACTCTGTTCATCTCCTCGATCGGAACATTCTTCGTCTCCGGCAAGAAGAAGTAGATGAACACCGTCATTATCAGCACGAATCCGCCGAAGAAGTAGAACAATCCGAATTTGAAGTGGCAGAGCATCGCCAAGAACACCTGAGCGATCACGAAGGTGAAGAACATGTTCACGGAGACGTTGATCGCTTGTCCGGCGGATCGGATCTCGAGCGGGCAGATCTCGCTAGGTACTAACCAACCTAGCGGTCCCCAGGACCAGGCGAATGCCGCGACGTACACGCAGATCAGGAATAGAATCAGGTTCGCGTCGAATTTCGATAGGGTTCCTTCTCCGTTGAGTCCGAATTTCATTCCGATTAGGGTTCCGACGAGGATTTGGCAGACGAACATCTGTAATCCGCCCTCAAGGAAGAGGATTCTTCGGCCGAATTTGTCGACGGTGAAGATCGAGACTAGGGTTGCGAGGGCGTTAACGCTGCCGCCGATTACGGCGGAGTATAGAGAGGCGTCGTCGCCGAATCCGAGAGTCATGTACAGAACCGGAGCGTAGAAGGTGATGACGTTGATACCGGTGAGCTGCTGGAAGAAGGGGATTACAGAGCACATGATCAGTTGAGGTCTGTACTGAGGCTGGAGAATGTTCTGCCATGGATTATCCACTTTCTTTGCAGATTCGCTCGCGTCGACAAGGTCTTGGAACTCTTCGTCGACATTGTCGGTGCCGCGAACTTTCTGCAACATCTTCTTCGCCTTCTCTTTGTGTCCTCGTTCGAGAATGGAGTTGGGAGTATCGGGAAGGAAGATGGATCCGACGGTCATCATTAGGGCAGGGACAATGGCGAGACCAAGCGAGAGTCTCCATCCCCATCCACCTGCGATTTTTGCTGTACCGACATTAACAAGATTCGCCACCAAAATGCCGATGGTGATCGCCATTTGGAAGCCCATGTTCAGAGCTCCTCTGATTTTGGCTGGCGCCATTTCAGAAAGGTACACTGGCACAGACTGCATCCAAAATGAAAAACAACAATCAAATTGAGACTTCATTGAATGGAATTGAATAGTTGAATAATTGATTGAATGATTTTTGCTGTGTGTTTCTGTAATTGCAGTACCTGATTGGCAAATCCAACGCCAACACCGAGCAACAACCGGCCGAAGATGAGCATTTCAATGTTATTAGCAATGCCATTGAGGACAGAGCCAATCAAGAAGGAAACACCGCCGAGGAACATCGATGGTTTCCGGCCGAATTTCTGGGTGACGACGGAGGCGCCGAAGGAAGCCACCAGAGCAGCAAGATAAAGGGAAGAGGTAAATAGCGTTAATAGTTCACTGTCAAATTTACAGTACTCACTTTCATGGGCACCCTTCATTTTCTTCACAACAGATGGGAAAAATTGGTTCAAGAAACTGGGCATAGAAGTCACCCCACCTGTCAACATTCATCAAAAACAAAACAATAAGAAACATAAACTGAAATCAAATTCTTCCATAGAAATCAAACTTAGTTCAGAAATGGAGAAAACAAACCTGAAATTCCAAGATCATAACCAAAGAGAAGACCACCCATGGCTGCCACCATACAGGTGACAATGACAAATACTGTGACATCACCTTCATAGTTCCTTCCCCCCTGAACAACAATTCCACCTCCAGCCATTTTTTTTCTTTCAAATTTTTATAAAAGAATTGAAGGGATTATGAATACAGATACTAGATAGATAATGATCTGTGAATAAAATAAGTTTTATATTAATTCTTTCGAAGTTTTGTTAGGTAATTGAAGGCTAAAAAGATTTCACCAGTGGATTGTTGGGGATCTTTCAGTTCAATCAGAAAGATTGTATATATATAAATAGTAACAATAACTAGTTATATATATGAGAATCTGATAGATCCTTACATCCACTGAGACAAAAGAGAAAGAATTAATACAAAAAATGTAGATCCCTTCTTATGTCATTCCTATGAAAAGAATTGGGTCTATTCAACTTCTCCCCGGAGCTTGTTTTCCCCACTCCTCAGCTGGGTGCTTATATAGGGGCTTCACATTGAAAACTGGAGGCTATTTTTAACATATTTGGATCTAAAATTATGGGATTAACACTTTCTTTCACAGTCTAAACTTAGAAAACTTCCCCCATTAGCCACTATTTTAAGATGAATTCACTTGGATGGTAACACACAAGTTTTCGCTTATCTCTTAATATTGGGAATAACAAGATAACAGTCTTTTTGTTTCTGTTGAGAAATCTTACAGTGGCTGAGCTTTTTACTCGGTCTTCCTTACCAATCGTTTAGAGTTCAAGACTGCTGTCCTTTTTTTTTTCCAACTCCTTTGGGATGATGATGTTTTATTCGTGGAATTGTACTAGAGTAGAAAATGAATTGTGTTGGAGTAAATTTTGGATAAGTTTAGATTGTGATTAGGTTTTAGGATTAAAGATGGCTTCATCATCTATGTTACATTGTTGAGTTTTTTTTTTTCTCTTTTTATAAAAATAAAACGAAGATATTTTTATAGATATGAAATTTTATTCATTATGCTCTACACTTTACGAGTTTAGATATATGATATGACTTAATTGGTCAAGATATTTACCTTCTAAAAAGTTACATGTTTGAGTTATGGACGGTTAGTGTCAACTTAGGGTAGTTCACGTTCCTTAAAATTCATATTCATGTGCCTATTCATTTCGTTTCTTTTCGATTGACTGTGAAGAAAAGGTGTAGTCTTCATTTGTTCTTATGAACTAAAAATGGATTTTAAAAAATCATCAATACACGAATGGATATTCAAACTCACAACACTTTAACGATGTTAGTGACACCTTAGCCATTGAACAAATTAGAACCTTTGCGTTTGTCGTCTCAATCCACGTGTAACTTAACATGTTTCATTTCTGGTATTGAGCCTTTTTAAGTTTTCAGATATTAAAATAAATTCACTATGTCAACAAATTTTATTATTCTTTTAGGAGGAAAATTTAATCTCTATTTTTCAAAGGATTTCTGCATCGATTTGAAAATTAATAATTTAATTTGAGCATTAAAATAGAGATTGATTTTTAGGTTCAAACGTCTTTATAGCTTTGTACTTTGGTTCTTAAAACTATGTACTTAAATTTAATGATCAAATGATTCAAATCACGTGTTTGAAAATTCTCTTGCAGATAGAAAATTATACTACATTTTTATATAAAATATATGTAAATTATGTACATTTGATTTTTAAACGTCTTTACGATAAAGTATCATATGTATGTCTTTCTGATAGGTATATTCATATAGAAACTCACCTCATGGAAGTATGCTTTATTTTAATGATATTTTTGCTTAATTTTCTACGAGTAAATTTTTGTATTGCTAGCCCAAACAAACATAGTTCGACTAGTTAGACCAGTAAAGATCAATAATAACTTTACTTATTTTCTGAACGTTACAAGTTCAAATTTCCAAACTTAAAACTAATCTTTTATTAACCTAGTCTCTAAGGAAAATATTATTAGTCTTCAAATGTAGTCTTTGAGTTTGAGCTATGACAAAGCTGAAAAAAAAAGATGATATTATTTTATGGCTCTCAAGAAATTGCATGATCTCCTAAATATATACATTATACTTGATTAGTGATAATAAATAAGCGATGTATAGTGTAAATCTGAGTCTATATCAAATACATGGTACAGAGACATTAAAGATGATTATGATGAGACATGGCCATAAACAGTGAAAATTCACTCAGAAGTACAAAGGATGATCAACATACGATTCATCCCCCAAGGGGAAATTTTGGGATAAAGTGAGAAACCCCAAAAAAGAAAAAGAAGAAAAAAAGATTCATATTATGATCAAGAAAGCAATACTAATATTATTCCTAGGCTTGGTTTACAAAATGAAACCGAAGATTGTATGAACCCACAATAGATATTTTCCACAGGTTGTAGAGAACTGAACTGAGTATTATGCAAGATGAAAAGAAAAAAACCAGAAATTAAGATCCTTCGTGATTTAATGTTGATCTGGTACACATTTTACAACTAACTGCTCCCGGCAGCGGTAGTAGTAGAGACTTCAGCGCTGCAAACAGGGCACACCTGCAGAACAGGAAGCTTTCGGTTATCTCGGGTCCATTCGTTCGACTATACATCCATTATCATTACAATCGTATAAAGAAATGTAGACAGGCATACCTTGTTTATTTTTAGCCAATTATTTATGCACTCGGAATGGTAGGAGTGTTTGCAAGAAAGAACAGTCAAGGTTTCGTCATCCTCGAAATCCAACCGACAAATGACACACCTGAGACATGAGAGCCAAAAGCTAAGTAAGCAGCAGCATAATAATGGCAAAAAAGACCAAATTTCCTTCAAATCACTCACGAATCGTTGCTTCCGGTCTGACCGCTCCCTGATTTGAAGTTTATGGAGGGTAAGGAAGCAATTGTATCAGCTGATAGCCCTCTACTCTCAGTTCCTACCACTTCACCCAATGCGAGCAACTCCTGAAATATTAACAATCCTCTCAGAAACAAGCAATAAAAAAAGCATGGGCATTCACTCCACCAAGCCAAACTCACCTCGTACGAAAGTTCATCTGGGTCAACGTCCTCCCATGTATCCTGCAAACCAAGACTCAGGTGAGCACTTTAATCAAACAATAAATCAATTAAGTCCTCGAGGGTCAAACTAGTCTCTGCCATAAACAGTTTCAAAGCTACAGAAATAATTTCAAAGATTCAATGAACTATAGCCAACAAGTACATAAATACAATTTACAGTTTGGGGATGATTTGTTCTTTTTAAGAAACCAAACTTTTCATTGTGGAAAAAAAACAGGGGATATTAAAAACAGCGCAAAGAAATGGAGCCCATCTATAACTAAAGAAAGAGACTCCATTCCAGCAAAAATAACACCTAGCTAATAGTTTAAAAAAAAAAAAAAAAAAAAAAAAAAAACTAGAAATCAATCCTAGATGAGCAACGAGGATTCAAAAGATGTTCAGATTAACATGAGTTTAATTCTATGCCTGACCTAGTCGAAATAAATGGCACTCTCTCCCTTCTGAGAGTGTGGGGATTGAGAAAAAGAGCTTTATTGTAGTTTTTTTATGAGAGGAATTGTTTGAGTTATGGAAGTGGAATTTTCACACACATTGTCTGGTTGTTTGGCTTAAGGAGCATCTTAATATTTCCTAGAGGTGGTAGATTCTATGGGTGTTGGGATGCAATTATTACGCTTGGTGGGTTGAGAAAATGTCAACCAAGAGGGCATAGTTAGCTGAAGTTTTCGAGCTGGACATTGCTGAGAAGAAAAAACTTATCATGGTAGTACCTGAAAGCAAAGATCGGGAAGGATAGAAAAGCTTTCTGCTGATGATAGAAGTCTAAATATCAACTCATATTTATCCTTCTGATCCAGACATAAATATCAACTCATATGCCCGCAGTTATGAAGGAAAAAGGAAGCTTTTGGAAGCTATTGAGGGTTGAAAAAGGGTAGGATCAGAAGCTTTAAAGAGCAAGTCCAATGAATTAGCTGGCTTTAAAGTGGGACCACACCACAGTAATCATGAGGAGATCCTATCAGGATTGATATAAAATTCTTGGCACTATGCAAGAGCAAAAAACTCCTCATTGTGCACTTAATCCATTCAACCGGAGCAGAAATCTTTTGAAGTGTAATGATAGGCAACAGACAAAACTTCTTTGTATTCATTAAAGCACTGGTTGACTGACTCCACCATCAGCTGAGATTTGAACAAGGCCGCTATTCCTAGAAACACATTGCTTTACCCTCCCTTGTTGAACTTGGATTAAAAGTGGGAAACATCCCAATTGATAGTTGGGTATATGGAGACTTCTGAATTCATAGGTTTGCGAAATAAACACATGAAATGATATGTATATTAGAGTTAATAAAGGCTGGCATCAAGTTGAAAAATCATTTCACTGGGTTCATTCCAATGTAAGATAGCAGGCTCTTAAGGAAAACAACAACAGGATAAATTCATACTCATTCTAACATCTAGCTTTAAATTGGCAGGGAAGGTCGTCAGATATAAAAGCAACTCACTGGCAGAAAAGGTCAGCCAGGGTGTTAGCTGCAAATAATGGAGGACAACAGAGGACAATAGCAAACTTCAAACCACTGGTCTATGTCCAAACGGATTGGAGTCCACCACCGGCAAGAATAGTCCTATCAGAAGAATGTGTTATGTGTCTAAGGATATCTTACTATACAAAAAAAATGGGATGAGTGCTAACTAGAGCATTAAGGGCTTGAAGTTTATGCAGCTGTCACAAGTTGAAATAATCTGACGTGATATGGAGAAATTCAGTATTCCTCTTCAGGAGGTCCAGTTCTGGTTTTTTTGGTTCGAACGAAGCCCAAATGCCAAAAAGGCACTGTTGTTCACCACTTGCAAGTTAACCACCAAATGATGTAGCTTGATTTAAGCCTAAGAAATCACAAATCTTCTAGTGAGAAAGTGAGAAGTTTCCAGCCAAAAAGTCTAAAAGACTTTGGGGTGTATGATGTTTCCTCCCATCAGTATTACTATTACTCGAGAACAGATCAAGGAGGTGCGCTGCATCAGGGCCTCAGTCAATCATTTTGTTGCCCAACAAGAAAGAAGGAAAGTTGATAAACTCTCCTCCTCCGAGAGAGTTAGTTGAGAAGAACCAGGAATCAAGTCTGCCCACATGAGAAAAGTGTAAGGGGTATTTGGAACACAGATTGAAGGAGTATTGAGACCTACAGTATTCACAGTGGGAATGACGAGACTTTTGATGACTTGTACAGATCTTCCCTTGGTTGACATGCCTTTTATAATCAGGATTCAGGAATTTCACTTAGTCAAGTATGAGACGCAGAGTAATTACTCACTCTAGTAGTCTAGTCAGCACAATGGAATGTTGTTAAAATTTCATAATTCTGGAGTTCCAGCCTTCCAGGGCAACAGAGTCACCTTCAATCACTATCCTACTATAACCACCACCCTCAACAGGCCATTACCTCACGCTGAAGTTGAAAGCTACAAAGAACCATAAAAGTCGGATGGCAAGACTTTTGATACCTACCACCATTCTCAAAAAGAAGATCCCAAGGAGGAGATCTCTTTCTTGGATAAAATAGAGACGAGAGGTTCAAATGTGATAGGCCTCCAGTGACCAATCTCACAAAAACTAACATGCAAAAAAAAAATCCCAAGTGCTTCAAGAGGCCTGGTTCACTCCTCTCCTAGAGGAATCTAGGCCAAAAAATGTCACTAATCATGTAAGGGTGCTACCTATACTATATATACTATCCCCCAACAGAACTATCCCACGTCTGTTCCAGGTCCTACAAACAGGGTCCACACTCTCTCCCACATAATTAACTAATTGCTTTTCCCATCCGCTTACTTCCTCTTCACATAGGTAAAATGTACGGGGGCTTATCAACATGATGGACAAATTGAAAAGAAGGAAAACTCTAAAACTTAGCCGATGGATGTGGCAACTAAAAGAGATTTGCATTTATGTAACAGAATGACTCAGAGAAGGGGATGATAGGACTAGTTTTATCATTAAGTCTGGTAACGATAGGTAATGATGGCCAAGTTTTAACAAGGTGAAAATGGAAGTTGAATTCAGGAAGGTTGAAGATTTCCATTCCTAAACAAATGAAGAAAGAGTTTCATCAAGAGGTCTCTAGAGGAACTCGTCTCTTGGGCTGTTATTGCCCCTTTCAAAGAGGATGTTTGAATGGCTGTATGAAATCTAAAATACAGCTATATCTTCATTGATTGACAGGCTATTTGACTGAGTTTTTTATTAAGGTACAAACAGATTGATTTTCAAGCTGTTACAAGTTTCAATGTTAGCTTCACTGTAGTATAGGTCTCAAAAAAATTGTGGCAGAAGTTCTAGCAGAGAGATTAAAAAATGGTTCTCCCAAATACTTCTTTGGTGTTCTAGACAGCTTTTGCAAGTTATGGGCCAATTTTGAATCCTATTCTTATTGCTCATGCAATTCAATAATTAATGATTAGAGGAACAAGAGAGGAGTTTGTATCTTAGACGGAATAGGTTCAAAACTCGTGGTGGCCACCTACCTAGGATTTTAATATCCTACATGTCAACCAAACAATGTAGGATCAAATAGTTGTCTCGAAGTGTGCATGAGGACACAGACACTCACATATATATATTATAAAAAAAGGGTCGACCCAAAAAAAGGCTTAATGTGAACTAGTGGGCACTTACCAAACCCCCGGCCTCTCATTCTCCCTAATTAGCCCAACGGGAAGATTTTGAGCTGGTTTGAGGTAGGAAGATCCTCTATCTTCATACTTTTTTATTCCAGTCCAGAACTGTTATGGTAGTCCTTTTTAGGGAGCTTCAAAACTAACTTTCTTGCAGGATTTAGTATCAACAAATATGACTATTGCCTTCAACTGTGCACATATTGTAGATGATGATACATTCTTCTCTCTTGAAAATAAAGCCAAGGTACATAAATTTTTTATGTGGTGAAATCTTTAAGCACAGGTTCGAAGAAAATTTGCAGAAATCAACTGTTGGGGGTTGGCAAGTCAAGGAAAAAAGTAACTGCTATGACTGAATATTTTTCTCGTGGTTTAAATGAAGGCCCCCAAAGTTAAGTGCCTTGAGCAGCCTTCAGGAGGAAAATTTCGAGGTAAATATTTTTGGCTTCTATAATTGGAAAGATTCTCGTGAAGCTGAAAATGTGAAAGGTGACGGCTATTTCCACGGGATTTTTGGCTCTAGCCATTTTTGCCTAACATCCCAACCTAATTCCTCTTTGCTTTTGAGGCTCTAGTTAATGTCGCTAAGAATAAAAAAAAATGTTGCTAAGGACAATTTAGGAATACATCTTCTAGGAAGAAGCACTTTTGAACGGAGGATACCAGCATAGGAAGCATGGAACTCATGAACACTCTCTAAAGAAGTATCTGTGGTTGACATAGAAAAGAGAAGTATCATCAATCAGAAGAAGGGGGTACAGAAAAGGAAATAAGAAGTTCGTCAAAGAACAAGGGAACTACGAAAAAGCATGCCAATCTGTGCAGATCAAATAAAAATAATCACAAGAAGGTTCAGAGAAGGAACATCATAATCTAATAAGATCCCAAAAATCATCCAAAGGAACTCCTTTAATTCAACCAAAAACAAATTCTTAAAAAATGTGATAACATTACATCATATGTTAAAGAGGGAAAAGTTAGCTATAACAAGGTCTTCTACATAAGATTTTCCTTATTTGGCATCAATTCCACGCAGTTCATAACAGTCAAGAGTAAGAATTTTCAGAGTCATTGTTGTCTATTTCAGTAATTCTAAGTGGACTCAAACGTATTAAGTGTTAATGGACCAATTAAACGCAATATAGAATCAGGAGGTAGATCAAAGGAAATACCTGGGAATTTTCACCTTGATCATCCGAGTCATCTGCTTCATCTGCAACAATTTCAAAGTAAAACAAAAGGCTTTAGTCTTACATGAATTAGAAACCTTCACATAAGTAATAATGGACCCCCATGGCCACGCATACTTACGATCTTGTAATCCAGCAAGGGCCAGTAGTCTGGCAGCCATTTCTTCTCTGTCTTCAGCATCTTGTAGGGCTCTAGCATATGCCTCGTCACTTGAAAAATTACCTGGATCAAGTTCAAGGTTGGGGTTATTATCATCCCCACCATCTTCATGAGCATGCACATCAAACACATCATCATCGTCGCCATCATCATTGATATCTGTTCCATCAAACTCATCATCTTCCCCATCAGATTCTGTGTGATCATGGGGTTCACCAAAACCGTCCTCATCATCAAATACATAACTTCCAGCTTCCCAACTTCCAAAATCACTCCCCTCATTCGTCATTCTAAGCATTAGGTATGCCCTTTCCTGCCCAATTGAGAACATCAATATAAACCTTAATATATAGAAACTGTAACAACATAATAACCAATACAACCATGTTGTGTTGTGCAAGTTAGATGAGGAGAACCATCACCACTCTTTTATTTACTAGAAGCATGATAAGACAAAATACAAGACTTAGAAAAAATGTTCTGACTGAACGACAATGTAGTACTGGAGAGAGACAATTATGCATCTTATATCCCCTTCCCTACACGGGTTGGAAAAGCATCCGTATCAAATCGAGATTCAAACAAGTTGAGTTTATTGCCGTACATTTGCTCAACAAAGTATTTAATCGATATTAATATATAAAAGAAAGTAATAAAAGCATGTTCATCATATCGTCGGTGTTTCGCTTGTGAACAACTTCCCCAAGTCTTCCCTATGCAAACCCAGCAGTAAACTGAAAAGTCAAATACCGTCGGGGCAAGAAACGAAGGCAATCAATCAAGAACAACATAATATGATTAGATAACCAAAATAGTAAAATTAAATCCACAACCTAAACAACAGACTCTCCGGATAGTTCTTTAGTACTGGGAAACCAAATAGAAGACCATTCGGTCCATCATGCCACCAAAATTCTTGGAAACTCGCACGGAAACAGAATCAATATAGAATTTCCTTTAAACAGTTCAACAGCAGCAGCCCACAGAAGACCCAATTGAAGACAGAAGAGGAATAAATTAGAAAGAGTGACATGAATCAAGAACCTGTTCTTGGAGGGTACGAGCGAGGGCAAGGTCAGCATCGACCTGGGTGAGATTAGTGAAGGGAGTTCTGGAGGAGTGGCGAGAAGGGGGTTGAAGCAAGGTGGAGTCGGATCCAGTTCCCTCATTCTGGGGCTCTGCAGCAGACGGCGATGCATTGGAATTAGGGTCGAGTTCTTGGTCGGAGGAGGCGGCGGCGGTGGTGGTGGTGGTGGCGGTGGGCTTGACTCCCTCAGAACCCAATTTGGTGGCGTTAGTGGTGGTTTCGTTCTCCATAAAAGAAGGAGATTTGGGAATTGACAAATGGAAGAAGAAGGAAAAGTGAGGGAATGGAATTAGGGAAAGATCGAAGATTTCAGAGAAGAAATTATACTAACGAAGAATCTGAGAAGACGACGAAGATATATGATTTTGATTTTGATTTTGATTTTGATTTTGATTTTGAGAGAGGCGAGAGAGAAACAAACGGAGCGACCCTTAAAGAAAAAAGAAAACCAATTTGACAACCAAAAACTTGTATAAGGGTTTTTTCTTTCTTTTCTTCTTTTCTTTTTCCCTCTCGACGAAAATCATTTATTTAAATTTTTTTTTTACATTTAAATGCTATACGATCATTTAAAGGATTAAATTTTCGTCCACGTGTTCATATATTTGACCTGAGAGGAAATGTGACTCAAGCGAAATAAGGATAACATATAACATACTAGAAGCTGCAACATCTAATTAGTTTGAGTTTATCGAAAATAAAATTTTCTAAAATCACCATCTAATATGTGATACCTTGCCATTAAATTTAAAGTGATTTTAAGTTTTCTTAAAATTAATTTTCGAATTTGCCAAACATGATCTATGAAAATGAAAGTAATTTTGATAATGGTAAAAGTGATTTTGGTCGTGTCAAAATCACTCCCAAACACATCCGAAACTAAATATCAAAACGGGCATAACTGACTAACAAATACAAGAATCAAGGTAAGATTAAGAATATTATAAACATTGGAGAGGGACATGAGATGTGTACAATTGAGCCAACGCCTAGTAAAGACATAAGCGTGTCATTAGCCGTCATAATCGATACAAAATAAGTAGAAGATAAAGAAAAAAAAATAGGACAAATTAGGAGATAGAGGTACTTGAATCAAAATGGTAGGAGACATAGCGAGATATTAAATGATGACAAATAAGAGGAGGTCGACATAGTATGAGGCTATGAAACTAGGAACTTTTAAAATTGCTCGAATCATTTATAGATCCAAAGACGAGATAGCTACCGAATCATCTTTACAAATCAACATTTTCCATAGTATTGTGAAAAAAATCAACAAAATATGAAAATATTAACAAAAATCAACATATTATTAACTAATCAATTTTAACCTATTAATAAATGGTGAAGTATTTATTTGTTAATTTAAAAATTTGTTACAAATTTTATTTTTTATAATATTTTAATATTTCCATGAAATTGAAACCTCAATATTTCCATCGACATCGACATTTAAAATAATATGATAAACTTGGTTCAGTTTAGTCTCTATACTTTCAAAACGTATATTTTGGTCTTTATATTTTCAACTTTTATTCATTTTAGTTCACGTACTTTTGAAACGTTTGATTCGTATTTGTAAAATTTCAACACACAATTTATACATAATGGAAATCCTTTAATACATATTTATGGTTACGTATCAAAAAATTTAATGGGTTAAATGTTGTCCTAAATTTGTGATAAAAATCAAAATGAAATCCTACACAGTAAATAGCTAAAATGAATAATATTCTTATTTATTCTCCATTAAATATTTAAACATGTAAGAGTGGGGATCGAAATTTGAGATATATGTTAATTATTGTTGACTGTATTTAAAAATGTGGGTAAAAAAGAAATAATATTCTTATTTATTCTCCATTAAATATTTAAACATTTGTTGGACGATTATACTCCCTCCACTTTTGGTCGAAATTTATAAAGTGAAAGAATATGTCCCAATTTGATGGTATTTCTCAACTTTTTATTTTTTTAAACATAAACAAACACGAAGTCCACGCTTGACGCTTTCTTTTAAATTTTCAAATTTTGGAAAAGAAAAAAAAGAGTATTAACTTGTTGGATTTTTAAATTAAAAATAATCTATGTGGACCTTGTCATGGTGTTTTAATTTGAGGAAAACAACAAAACCAGGGCTATACAATCAACGAAATTATTATTTTCACATCCATCAATCAAATTAATTTAGTAAATATTAATTTGGCATATTTATTTTTAAGAGTGAAAACAACGTTATTTTTATATTTTTAGTGTTTTCTTAGTTTAAATTTGAAATTTTAAAATACATAATTATGCTAAAAATTATTTTAAAAAAAGATAAGTATATCATTTAATGTATATCAAAATGGATAATATATGTATGAAAATACATGTATATCAATGTGTATTGATTATATACATATAGACTAATGTTATGGTTGAATAATTTATAGCGTTCTTTTACAACAAATGTGAGGATAGAGAATAGAACCTTCAACCTTTAAAAAGGAGAAAAATGCTTGAACGACGGGTTGAACTAAGTCGATGTTGACAATTTATAAGGTTAATTGGTCATATACTAACATCATAGTCAATCTATAAGTTATTTGAACTAATGGTTGTTTTACTGGCTTTAAGAAATTACTACTATTTTTTTTTCAAATGACATATTTCCCATAAGTTCTTGAAAATTACATATTCGATATTAACAAATATGTAAAAAAAAAGGATAAAAAAATAGAGAAAGAGAGAGAGAGATTTTTAATATGTAAATTTGGTTCACACAGATTTTTGGAGATTTTTAATCAATTTCTAAATGGATTTTGATATTCATATCATTGCTAGGATTATAATGGTTTGCAATCTAAAGAAATTTCAGATTTCAGATTTTGTTTCTAATTAAAATGAATTATCAAAAATTTCAGAACTATATATAATTTGAGGTTAAATTAAAAATTTAAACTTATTATAATTTAATTTTCTATTAATAAATAAAGACCAAGGAACTAAATTAATTATTTCAGAAAAAAGAATTACATGAATAAGCTTCTTATTTCATTGTTTTCCCGTATTACATTATTTGTTTCAAAATAGATAAATAATTTAAAATTATTTGTAAAATTATCTAATCTCATAACAAATATATATAACTCAATACTCCCCCTAATCCAAATTTCCAAGTCTTCTAATCTAAACTAAACAGAGCAAAATCAATGACCTAATCAAATTAAGTGCATTTACGAGCACTTTTATTTAATTATTATACACCAAAAAAAAAAAAAAAAACCAAATCAAATATGAAACAACACACATATTCGTATATTTATATATCTGTTTCATCACAATTCTAAAACCCTAATCCCCTCGTTCTAAATCCTTACTCTTCAATCTCTTCCGCCGCTGATTTCAAAATTCGATTCGATTCGGCTGATTTTCTGCCCAGGCGACGAGTTCTCGAGTGGAATCGCACCAGAGATCGTAAGAAGGCTGCAGATTTGGCCACTCGGAGGCCGAAATCGCGTAATCTTGGAACCAATTTGTCAGAATCACTTCCTGATCCATCGGCGGCAAGCTTCCGATCACGCGGTTCACTGCTCTCTCCGTCTCGTCTTTCTCGTACCTCATCAGCGCCGGATACACCAATCCGTTTTGAGCGTGGCACAGCAATGGCAGCCATATCGACAGCATCCTGAATTTCACTTCCGACGTTATAAGCTCCTCCATTTCTCTCCTCGCTAGGTCGCGAAACAGAGTCGCTGATTTTGGAAGAACAACGATGATCAATTTGAACCGTAGTTAGTTTTGAGAAACTGAAATATATTTTGTTTTAATTACCTGAGAGTTTGACGAAACAGCACTGGACTCTGGGATTGCAGGCGAAGGAGGCGGAAGCCAGGCCGCCGGCGAAGCTCCATTGCAGAATCGCTTCATCCACGGCTCCGTACTCCCGGAGCTTGTGCGTCATCCAGAGCAACTCCTGAGCGAGCTTCTCCGCGGCCACATCGCCGGCGTACTCCGGCATCTGGCCGTAGACGGATCTGGCGCCGCCCTTGGGAACGATGGCGCCGACGGCAGTGACGGCGAGATCTACAAATTTGAGATAGGGAGTGACGTAGGATCCGAAGGGGAGATATCCGACGATCCGCGACGGCCAGGGCTTGGCGTTTCTCCGTTCCTCGAGGCGGCGCGTTTGATTGAGCGATTCGTAGAGGAGAGAAGAAGTCCGCGCGAAGCCGTTCGCCAGTGCTGTCCGATTGACCTCCAAGAGCTCGATCTGGCCGCCACGCGCGTTCTCCTCCATTATCTTCTCCGCCATCGCCATCGCGAACTGGTACTTCCCTGAACTCGCCGGCATCTCGTTCAGAATCGCGAAGATCTGCGCCATTAATTTAATTAAAAAAAAAACATTACTCTCAAATTTAATCGAACCCAAAACCTTTCTGATTGAATTCTCAAATGTAATTAAATTACCAATTTGGAAAGAAAAAAAACATTACTCCCAAATTGATTCGAACCAAAAAC
This sequence comes from Momordica charantia, assembly GCF_001995035.1. The sequence goes on along the minus strand of NW_019104500.1, from coordinate 1,538,757 downwards.
TTTCTGATCGAATTCTCAAATGTAAATTACCAATTTGGTGCTATTATTTTAAATTGAGTTCAAATGTCATGGCTATAATTTCACGAAGGTCGAAGGTCTCTCTCTGTATTTTTTAAATTTGATGTTGATATTTGTGCTTTTAATTAAGTATTGTTCTAATTTAAATCTCACTTCTCTTATTTTTCCTCCTAATTATATTTTTTCATTTGGTTTACCATATTAGTTAATTAACTTAAGATTTAAAATTAACATTTAAAGTCTAACAGGTAAAATTATTTGTAAATTTTAAATTATCTAAGAGAAATTAAATTCAAAACTTCAAAAGTTAAAAGGACTAAATTAATATTACCCTCAAATTAAAGGGTTAAATTAAATTTTCTTGAAATTATGGATCAAATTAAAATTTAATTCCAAACAATTTTGTGATTTAATATTTCCAAATTTATTAAATTAGTTTTTAATTATAAAATCTACTTCTTGAAATTTGCCAAACTTAAAAAAGAAAAAAGAACATTCCCAAACCACGTGGGCCGGGTTTCTTGAAGGTGGTCCACGTGGCGAGAACCGCAAGCTACTAAGAAGCGAAACTGACACGACATCTCACGACCGCATGAACATGACACGTGGCGCACTTACTAACATTTTGCGCCGACGCATCGCCCCGCAATCGTCTGGTTGCGTTGCGGTCGGAAAGTATCACAGATTTAAAACTTCAAGGGGAAGCAAACCTTATCCGTCCAAATTAATGTTATTTTTTCTTTTCAACACAATTTTAATTTAAAGATGGATTTTTATTTTATCTTTGAATTTCAAAAAATAGTTCTACAATTTTTAAATTATTTTTTAAAGATCGGACTTTTTTGAAATTTAGGACCAAAGTAATATCAAATTCAGGAGCTAAAAGTATTACTTTTATTTTTTTCTTAAAAAAGCAGTCCCTTGAAGCTTGTTATTGCATCTTAGTCCACATGCTACTAAACGTCGAAATTTAGCCCATGTATTAATCCAAAAAAAAAAAAAGTTCATTGTTGAAGTTAATTTTCCAAATAAAAACAATAACATGATCTATTAAGGAAAAAAAAGTGGTGTGATTATATTTTTCAAATTAGAAAAAGCAAGCAAAAACTATTTTAAGATTTACATCAAGGACTCATTTGGTAATATTTTTTCCTCGCAAATTATTTTTATTGCAACTAAATATATTTTTATTTCTATTTTTTAGAATATTCTTAAAATTGTATAAAAAATTTCGCTGACATCTTAAAATTGTATAGAAATTTTGAAAACTTTAAATTAAAGGATTATTTTATCCTACTGAATTATTAGATATTTAACGATGCAAATTATTTTTCTTTATTAAAAATAAGAAACATAAACATTATTAATTTTATTATTTAAAAATATATGACGAAAGACATTTTAACTTTCTTTTTTCTTTAAAATTTTAAGAAAGTTCAATAATTGGCCAATTTCAATCGCAAATTAAGGACCTTTTTTTTTCCTATCATTAGAAAAATCTTATATTAAAAATTTTGGGGCTTCTCTTTAAACAGCCAATCTAATTCAACTGAGGCCTAATATTTTTATCCTCTGTAATGTAATAAGTTTACTACTTCCCAAAATTATAATATGATATCCTCCCCATTAACTGGAACATCATCTTGGTTCATTTATATAAATTAAAAAGTATAAAAAAGAAAAGATTAAAATGATAGTCCAATCATCATATTTCAACAGGGAGTCTAATTTTAATCTCTATAATTTAAAATTCTCCAGTTTCATTTCTAAAATCTTCGTAAATTTTCATAAAACATCTAGATTATTATTCAACATTAATAAACTCGAATAAATATGTCTTAAAAAGATTTTAACCATATTATTGGATCAGTATAATTTATCGAATGGTCCTGTCCAGTACATGATTACGCTTTCTAACCTTTCTCCAATAATTTTTTAACAAACTCACTCAGCAATAATACTTTCTAACCTTCTCCGATAATTTTTTTAATTTATTAACATAAATTTAATAATTACAATAATCCAGAATAATTGACAATAATCGAGAGGTTAAAAAGCCGGCGTGCGTACCTGAGATAGCGCTCGGCCGAGCGGTTTTATAGAAGCACCGCCGAAGTCGAAGGTTTCATAAGGAATCAAATTCAACTTGGAGAGCGAAGCCAACGCCGACGACGAGGACGACGAGGACGACAGCGAATGAGTCAGAGCCGAACCCGACGACAAGGACGACGACGACAGCAACAAAGGCGACAAAGGGCGATACTCCAACAAACGAGAACCACCACCACCACCGTCGCTACCGCCACCGCCGCCGAGAATACGGCGAGAGGAGAGAAGGGAGAAAGGGGACCAATCCATGACAATCCTAAGAAGCCAAACGGTAACCCAAGAGGTTATCATGAGCATGAAGCGGAGGTGGTCGGCCGGCCTCCATTTGCGGCCGGAGAGTTCATTTTTAGTATTGGAGGCGACGGAGACGAGAGAATTGGCGGCGACGTTGACGGTGGACATGAAAAAAGAGTTGAGCAGAGAAGAAGAAGAAGAAGGAGAATAAGGGGGTTTTCTTCTGTAGGCATAAGCTAAATCCAACCCATTTGCCGCCATTGATGGAGGAGCTTGAGATAAGAGAGAGAAAACTGCACACACGCAAATCCAAGTTTTGTCTCTGTGATTGATCTCAATGAAGGCTGGAAATCAATTTTGAAGAGGTGGAAGAAGATATTTATGAAGGGGGGAGAAAGGTGTCAAAATAATATTTTAATACAATAATGTTCAAAGTGTTTATCCATAAAATATTTAAAATTAGATAAAATTGGCTGCTTATCACCCTAAATATGTAGAAATTTTGATTCACATATCCATATTTTCATGGGTTCGACATCGAACGAGGGATAAATCGATATTTTTATCATAATACAAAAAAATCGACAAAATATAAAAAATATCAACAAAATCTCACTAATATATACATAATATTAATATTAATTATTTTTAACTTATTTAAAAATAGGAAAAACGTTTATTTATTAATTTAAATGATCTTTTAAATTTTTTTCCTTTCTTAATTTGGATAGAAATATCCGTCTACATTTTATGATATTTCCATAAAATTGAAACCTTGACATTTCCATCAATATCGATATTTAAAATTTTATTTATGACAATGTTGTTGAATGATATTTCTTACTTATTATTATTAGGAAATTGAAAATTTAGGGAGATACATATACAAAGAACGAGAAAATAGAATAGATATAGTTATTAATTTTTAATGGTAGACGGGTAAAAAAATATCTATTTAATCGTAAACATCTCAATTTTATTCTTAAAATGAATAAAACATTTTTATTTTAATGAGTGAAAATCTATCTCTCACCGTTATTAAATAATTATTTGACAAACCCAGATAGAGAAAGAAATTTAAAAGTAAAAACGAATTAAAGAAAATAATATGGGCCATCAAATTTTGAAAAAGGTTCAGCATAGATAAATTTTACAAGCAAAAAGTTAGTATTTTCTCTTAAAAAAAACTGGCAACTGAAAAAATTAAGGAGCTATCAAATTTAGCGGCAAGTAAAAAAGTTAAAAAATAACAAAATTTTACATTACAACATTTCATATTCATTATTATTGAAATATGAATATTTGAGGAGGGAAATATCGTAGATATAAAAATAGAAATCTCAACCTTTTCACCTCATTTTTAAATCTAAGACCAACTTAGTAGAGTCAATTTTCTTAATTAATATTGCTAACTATTGAAAAAAAGTATCAATATTCATATTTCATCTAAAAATAAATTGATAAAGAGAGGAATAATCTATATTTATTATAAATAATTATAAAATTTATTTTCTTTTAAACATGGATCCTTAATAAAAAGAAATACTAAGAGTTAGTTTCTATGTCGAGTGATAATGATTTTAATATAATATTAGAGTGGAAAATTTCATATTAAAATCTTTTAAGTACCTATTTTCAAATGGATAAAGAAGGAGTGTATGAATAAATAATTAAATATGGCGATTAATTAACTTTTTTTGGTAGGCATGCATGTGTTTGTGTTATTAGATAGACATGTAAGAAGAAGGAGGTGAATGGCGGCAATATAAGTTTTTATTATTCTTTTTTCCTTTATTATATTGTGTTGGAGGAAGTGCTTTGTATTTAAGGTAAATGTTTAAATTTTGTTGCTTTTTTTGTGCTTTACGTGCAATTTCTTTTATGACTTTTCATGCTTGGGCTTCATATATAGATATATAGATGCTATAAATATATATATCGAAGAGAAATAATATTGAAAATGTTTAAATGTGTAGACAAATAGAAGAGAATAATGGAGAGAGTCATTAACATATTTTTTAAAATTATTTTTAAATAGAAAACCAAATTTTTAAGGGAGGTAAACAAAAATAATACGTGCTATCCGATGAGTACTAAGTATTGTTATCTTTTAAAACTTTTTATTAGATAAATATTTTTTTGATATTCGTAATATTGGAAGTGACTTCTCTCTTGATAATTATTTTATTTTTCTTTTATTAATTTATGTATCGTTTATTAATTGTTTTGGTTTGGTATATTTTCACTTTTATTACGTTTTGACTTCTTCTTTAATTTAATTTATTTTTGTTTTAATGCATCTGACTTCTTAATCAATATTCAAAAACAAAAAAACAATTTTCTTTTTTGAGTTTTCAAAACTTTATTTAGATTTTAAAAATATTTTAAAATAAGATGTTATAACCTCTTCTAATTATGATTCTCTCGTAAATTAGTTAACTTATTAAGTATTATTTATAAATTAGTTGTACTTAAAGTTCTATAAAACAGCTATTTGTATTCACTTCAAAATCATCTCCGGATTATTTATCTTCGCCCTAAGTAGTATTTATAAATCATAAATATCCAAAATAAATACAAACCACATAAAATTTTATAATTCACGTTTTTTAACAACCGAAACAGACATGATACAAAACGTTCGCAAACTCAAATTCTCAATCCAAACTTTACAAACCCAAATTTATTAAAAATTAAAATACGTTGAACATTCTCTTTGTTAAGTTACGTTACGTTTAACAGTATTTTGTTATTTATTTGATAGTTCATAAATTTTAATTTTAGAAGTTGTATTTGACTAATTAAACTTGGTATTATTTACATATAATATTGGTCTGCTTTTATATCTTGTGAGTGAATATTTATATTTTGACTTCAACAATATCATTAACTTGTAGGGGCACGTATATCCACGTCTTACATGGGACACACCAAAGGCAAAGAGGAAGGGTACTCGTGTCATCGAATCGAGGCTCACCACGACTCCGATTCACTGAGACAAAGACTTAAACCAAAGTACAGTCGTGGTAGTGGCAGAGCCTCGATTCTCAATACTCCCTTATATAAAAAAGGTAGAATTTCACTTTCTCAAAGGTACACAATCTCTTTGTATTCTATTTAAGTTCGGGTTGCTAGTAAAGCACGTAAGGACTACACGTAAGTAAGACATGGTTGATATATCACTTTGACCAAAATCGCAAATCAATATATCTTATTTATATTGTGGTATGTTTGGATGAGAGTGTTTCATCTTAAACATATTAAATAATTTCTCAAATCATAAATTCAAATGATATGCATGTGTAAACTAAGATGAACTACTTATAGTTATGATTTAGAGTTTTGAGTCTACAAAATCGAACACCCAAGAAAGACTTAATCCCATCATGAAAATCGTCCAAAATTGATCCATCAAAATATTTTAGGCTAACTATGTCTTAGTAACTATGATATCTTTTAAAAATCTAATCTTACTCTTTATATTTTAACATTTTTTAATTACACCATTTACGTTGGTCAATGTTATATATATATATATATATATATATATTTTGAAAGGATCAATGTAGAGTTGAGTTATGATAAATTCTTCCTTTAAATTTAATTTCTAAGCACATGGTAGGAAAATTTCAAAATTTCAATTTTAAGTGGCTTAATTCATTTCTTTTGTTTTTTTTAACTCTGCTCAGAATTTTGTCATGTTAATTTATCGTCATTCAATAAAGAAAGATGGTATAATTAAAAAATATCAAAGCACAAAAGGTTCTAACAGAGACTAAATTAAAAAAACAAAATAATGTTAGGAACTAAATAGCATATTAATTTCATTTTATTTTACATTAATTTTTAAAATAATTCTTATTTTTCCTTTTAGTTTATATATAATCAGCCCAATTGAAAATTATTATTTCTGTACCCCAAAGGTTTTTTATCTTCCAAGTTTGGGCCGTTTCCTAAAAAATAGTTATGGTGAAATTACTTTTCTACCCGTCCCTTCCTACTACCTTGCACTTCCAAGTTCCAGCATCACTCAGACTCTTAACAGCACAACCTCAAAGCCAAGAGTGGAGTCCAAACTTAACAGAGTCAAAAAGACAAGAAAACAACTTCTTCAACCTTTTCATACCATAATAAAATGGCTTCATCAATGATTCAATGTTTTGACAAGTCATAACACAAACTGACATCGAAAACAAACCTTAACCTTTATCCTCAGCAGGGTCAATGTTATATAGTACATGTTTTTAAGATGCAATGTCTTAAATCTAACATCAACGACAAGAACTTGCACGACATCTTAGTAGCGATACTTGGTCGAATAGTCCTTGGGTGCAATGACTAAACCACGTCCTTTCCTTGCTCCCCGGTAGACGGTTTCAATGATATCAATGAACTCCTGCTTATCCTTGAGTGCCCAGTTGATCTTATTGTTGTTTCCAGTACCAAGATCAATCATTATGTGCTTGTTCCTAAAGAAGAACATGACAGTGGAAGGATCATAGAGTTCGTACATTGTGTTGAAATCAGGAACCTCCGTGATATCCACAAGGTATATTACTGCAAAGTTCTTAATTGTCTCTGCAACTGAGGCCAACACTTCATCCATCTAGATCGAAAACATATCAATCAGATGAAAACATCTCAGAAAACGATAAACTCAGACCATACAGAGGAGAGATAGATATAAAAAGGTAAAGAGAACAAAGATCTTCATAATCTTAAACATTTAAGAGATGGAAGGGCTGAGGGCTCAAACTTTGATCAGTCTGCTAACATGAACAACCCCATGTTCACAGCCACAACATTTAAATACAAGATTACAGATCAATGGGCAAGTCAGTCGATGACAATTTTAATGAAAGGAACTTCATTTCTGGTAGCCAAAATACGGCTAAGAGGCATAGTTGCAGAAGAACACATGAATAGAACTAGAAGATGATCAGGCTACCATTTGTTAGAACAGCACAAACTCGTACGGGTAAGGAGAATTTCCCCAATACTAATCTTAGATTCTTAAGAAATTAATCGATTGAGAGGCAAGCAAGAAGAACATCCAAAAACCCTTTACCGACCGAGACTCCCGAGTACTAAAAACGACGAGACTAGAACAAATTGGGTTCACTCGAAGCAAGAAGAAGAATAAGGAATTTGAAAAAAAGATAATACGCAATAAGGTTAGGGTTAAGATGATGAACAGGGGCAAAGAGAAAGACCTGCATACAGGTCTCGTCCCAGTCATGGCCGAAACGAATTACCACAAGACGTTCCTCTTCGGCGAGAATTGCTTGATCGACGGCCCATCCGGAGTGAAGATGCGGCAGCAAGTACGACATCTCTCTCTCTGAACAAAAGAACAATTAACAACACAAAACCCCTCACGCAGAAGTATCGATTCGAAGAAGGAAGGGGAATTTCAATGGGCCGATGAGTTTTGGGCCCAAATCTCACGGGGTTGGAAAATTGGGGGAAATGGGCTTCCAGGGTTTCTTTCTTCAATCTGTTTCATTCCGAATCATCAATCAATCAATGAATCAAAATCAATTCAACTTCTAAGTTCTACAATGACGTCGCCTCTATTCTCCGCTGATACCAAACAAAAAGTTTTCTCAAATACGGATTTCAGAAATGTTTTGCGAAGAACACGGATTGAAAAGAGAATTGAAGTGAAGAAATGTAATGTAATGTGCGTACCTGCATGCACGTGTCGTCCCAATCATGGCCGAAGCGGATGATGACGACGCGTTCCTCTTCGGCGAGAATGGCCTGATCCACCGCCCAACCAGAATGCAGATGTGGTAGAAGGTACGACATTACTCCAATTCTTCAATTCTCTGATTCTCTTTCTCCAAAAACGAAGAAAGAAACCTCGCTCTGAGTTTTAATGGAGGAATTCTGCAGCGTTACCGAAGCCTCTAGAACAAGATGGAAACTGGCCAACCCCGTGGTTGTTATGGTAGTTGCAATTTTATACCGCCACGTCTTTTATTTTGTTTCTTTCACTTCCCACTATACCCTTCTTCTATAAGAAAAGTCATAATTTTTTTTTAAGTACCGCATATCTGCATATCTCAAATATCTCTTATTTGAGATATGTGTCAATTATGAACTAGGCTCATTTTGATAATCATAATCAATCTAATTTTTAATATATCTCAATTTTGTCATCGATCTATAAAAAAGAATATGTTCATTTTTGTTAACAGGAATACATGTAGAAAATGTACTCATGTGGCTCAAATTGTATTCAATCCCACTTTAATTTTGAGGGTGCACCATTTTTCTTCAAGTATTTTCTCACTCTTTGAATCTTAATCTTTTAAAATTTTCAATTTTAACTTGGTTGGTTAAATTTTTTGTTAATATATTTGAACCTATAGCATATTGCATTAGGAAGCAATAGATTTTTTAAGCAATTTCTTTAAACTTTCAATCTCTTCTTCTAAATACAACAATATAAAGGATGGAGATTCGAACTCTCGAACTTTTGATCGGAAATAGGCGTTTTAACTAAATTAATTCAAATTTGTCTTAAACTTTCATTTTTGTATATACAATTTTTCATTTCATTTAGGTGAGGAATGATTTTTTTTCTTGACGGTTGAGTTGAATTGGATTTCATGTGTTTATGGGAGTACTATATCCACTTGACGAAATTTGTTAATAGAATAATAATCTAACATACATCAACCTAAAAAAGAAATAAGAAATGACACTCCAATATATATTTTTTTAATAAATTTGATTTAATTGAGAAATTTTAATATAAAATTACTTCAAACAATAGCCACAATTGAATATATTTAAGTGGATAAATAAAAAGTTGATAACTATGTATAATAAATAGTCACAATTTAACATTTTCCTCTTTATACATGAATGCTAGGGTTAGAGCAGAGAAACGAGCATTCTAGAAGATTTCTAAGTTTTTGATCGGCTTCTTCTTCTTCTTCTCCACTCGCAGTTCCCAAAATCAGAACATCGAATCAACAGAAAATCGACTCACCTTGCCGTCGATCAAAACCAAAAATCCATGGCCGCTGCCGCCGGAAGCTGTTCTTCATACAAGAAATACGAGATCCGCCATAGACTTCCGGATCCCAAAATCGCCGCCCTCTTAGTCATCGATATGCAGAACTACTTCTCCGCCATGGCCAAGCCCATCCTCCCCAATGTCCTCGCCACCATCCGCCTCTGCCGCGCCGCCTCCATCCCCGTCATCTTCACCCGCCACGCCCACTCCTCTCCCTCCGACAACCCCATTCTCGGCGAGTGGTGGAACGGCGACATCATCCTCGACGGCACCCCCGCCGCCGACCTCATCCCCGATCTCGGCCCGGTCGCCGCTGACGAGGTCATCCGGAAGAACACCTACTCCGCGTTCAGGAACACGCCGCTGGAGGACTGCTTGAGAGCGAAGGGCGTGGAGGAGGTGATTGTGACTGGGGTTATGACCAACGTCTGCTGCGAGACGACGGCGCGTGAGGCGTTTGTGAGGGGCTACAGAGTGTTCTTCTCGACGGACGCGACGGCGACGGCGGACGAGGACCTGCACGAGGCTACGCTGAAGACTTTGGCTTATGGATTTGCTTACTTGGTGGATCGCCAGAGGCTGGAAGAACTTTCTGGTAATTGAACACCAAATTAGGCACTTATTATGCTAATCTTCTGTTTACTAGAAATTTAGAATCTCTGGAATTTTACCGTGCCAAATATGTATAGCTTTGTTTTTGGTTCTGTCTTTTAGCTATTGGGTTTTCTTTTTCTTCTTCTTGAAGACATGGGGAAGATGGAAGATGCAAACTTACATGGGCAAGTGTGTAATAGTTCTGAGTTTGATTTGGAAGATAATATAGAGTCTAGGATCAATACTGAACTTGAAATTATGGAGCCAGGAATTGGGATGAAGTTTGGTTCTATTGAGGAAGCATATCAGTTCTATGTCAATTATGGAGTGAAAGTTGGTTTTAGTGTAAGGAAAAACCATCGTAAGAAGAAAAAGAATGGAGTTATTTCTAGAGCAGTTTTTAAAGAGGGGTTTCGCCAAGTAGACAAACGAAGAGAAAATGTTTTGTTTACTCGGCCAATTTCAAGAACAGGGTGCCAAGCTCAGTTAACATTCCTGCATGGAAAGAATGGTCAATACAAAGTACTATCTTTTAATAGAAATTAAAATCATGATCTCAGTTAACATGCCTGCTTGGAAAGAATGGTCAGTACTGTCTTTTAATAGAAATTACAATCATGATCTTGGTAGAACACGAATGAAGTATGCTTTAAGTGTCAATGGGAACGTTTCCAACACTAAAAAAGTTTATGATGCTGACGGATCAAGAAGTTCATCTAATACAACCATGGAATTTATGAGAAGGAAAGTTGGTGGTGTAGAAAATTTGGAAAATTATACACACAGAAAAAAACAAGATTTGGAAAGGAGAGGAAGCTACATCACTCTTACAGTATTTTAGAGAAAGACAAAAGGGTGGGATCCTTCTTTTTTTTTTTTTTTTTAATGCATTTCAACTTGATCAAGATGACAAGATCGTTAATATTTTTTGGACAGATGCACGTTCTATTTGTGATCATGAGTTTTTTTTTTGAGACGTTATTTGTTTTGATACTACATATCATACAAATGAACTTGGTCTACCGTTTGCACTATTCGTTGGAGCGAATCATCATAAAGAATTAGTGGTATTTGGTGCAGCGTTATTTTATGATGAAACAACAGAATCTTTTACATGGTGAATGGAGAAAATATTTAAAGTAAGTGAGAGAAGGATATGTGACAACATATCCTACGGTCTTCTTCATTAGTTTGCAACGATAGGCTTCATGCTCGGTGTTGTGGTGCCCTGGGAGCATCCTCCCTTTAGAAGGTGTTTGCATATAATCGTTGTCAAGGAAAACTCCAGAAATGGAGAGGATTCTTCAATTTTTACATTAATACTATCCTATCCTTTGGTGGGCGTGTTGGGGCAGAATTTTAGGATCTAAACTACACTTACAAGAAATTATTAAGGTAGTTAATGATTTCTAAACCAAATAAATGGTAACTAAAACATTATAGGAATAAGAGTTATTTTGGTGTAGTATTTAGCTGAGATTGTCTCAATTCAGTGTAGGAGTAACTGACTACCCTTCGGTAGCTGTTGTTATAAATCACTGGAGTATCATTGCAAAATTGATAATTTTTAGGGTTCATTATCTCTATTTTTGCTAAAAGTGATTGGTTTTATAAAAGTTTTGGAAAGTTCTAACATAGATAATTTGTTTATTTTCAGCCATGTCTACATTAATTTCTTTGCTTGTCTCTGACAAATTGACTGGAGATAATTATTCGACGTGGAAAACGAATTTAAACACCATTCTAGTTGTGGATGATCTTAATTTTGTCTTAACTGAGGCCTGTCCTAAGGCCTCTGGCAATTTCTATTTGATCCTTGTCTTTAAACTGTAAGGAGTGATGACTATTTGTCAACGCATAATTAGCTGCGTAGGTTACACTAAATGGTTCATCTAATTCGTCCATGAGATCTGTTCTTAAGAATTTATACATTATTCCTACGGATTGACTTAAATTCTTGGTACTAAGAGGTATTGCATATTGTAGGTTGACGTCGAATTTGACGGCTGTATAGGCTAAATCACCTTCTATTCCTCCTATAATTTTATCCTTATTATCTTGAATTCTTTCATCTATTATAATTATTTGGACTGGACTTCGAATTCCCTTTTTGTATGTACTTTTCAACAAGATTTGAATGGTTCCTATGTGTATATAGCTTATCTTGCTTATCTTGGTTGACTACGCTTAAGGCTTCTCTTCCTTTAGCTTTCTTAGTTTTTACTGTGTATGAATTTTCCTAAATAGACTATGTTTTCTCTATTTAGTTCGTTCTTAATTCCTTGTGGAATCCAAGATTTTTTAATATTATTTCCTTTCTGTTAGGGTTATCTTTCCTTCCTTTTCTACTTTTGCTATCTTTGCTCTTTCTATTAGAACATTAGCAGCATAACCTGCTGTGTTTTCTGTTTGTTCGAACAATTCATCGAACTTTTCTAATTCCATTTCTGAATTAACTCTTCTGTTTCTAAGAAATGAAGCTTAATTCTTGGGATCTTTGTCTCTTCTAATATTATGAAATCTCTTTGTATGGAAAAATTTAATTGGTCTAAAGTATTCATTCCTATTATCATGTTCTTATACATGACATCTTTTTCATCTTCAGTTTCTTCTATCATGAATTCTATTTCTACTTTTAGGTGTGAATCAAAACTAATAGTTTCGATTGTTTTATATCTGTGTACAACTATCTTGTTTTCATGATTTGTAACTATTTCTTGATCTAAGGGTATTAGATCTGTGGCTAAGGAGATATGCATATGATTAAAGCATGCTCCTGTATCTATAAGGATCACTCTGATTTTCTGTTTAATCATTCCTTCTCTTTCTCGAGCTAGCTCGGAAAAATATGCATGCAAGTTGACTATTTATTTTGAGAACTTCTCCAACCACTCTCTCCAAAATGGTTTAAACTTGGTTTTTGGTCATTTTAGACTTTTAATTTTGAATAATAATGAGGTTAAAACGGATTTAATTAATTAAGGGTTTAAGCTATTGAGTTCTTGGTGGTTTTTAGTTACTATATGAAAAACCCCAAGATTTAAAAAAGAAAAAGAAAAAGAAGCCCACTTTTGACCAATAAAAATACATGCCATACATTATATATATATATATGAATTGATACTGAACTCTAGAGTATAAAGGTAGAAGGAGATATCGTAAAAACTAAGTTTCATCGAATTTCATGTCGTTCAAAAAAATTTTAAAGTGATAAAAGATAGATCTTTATAAAAGTGTGTGAAAGAACAAGTATGAAACTCTAAATAACGATAAAAAAATAACCTAAATAAGAAGCCCTTTGAAGCCATTAATATGCATCATAAAAAAGAATGCGTTTTAAGACTAAAATCATCTGTTTCAAAAGACAATTCCCTACAAGAACGAATGAGATTGTCTTTTGAGAGATTTCAAGCATGAATTTTGAAGTGTTTTAAAACACCACGAATTTGGAATGCATTTATGAACTACAATAATAATTAAACAAAGAGGAACAAATTACATGATTAACGTAAAATTATAAATTTTTAATTTTTAAATATAGTAGAAAGTTTAGAATTTTACGCCAAAACAAGCATCACTCAAATCAAGAGATTGTGAGTTCGCCCCCATAAAGTTCAAAATTTTACCTAAAATAGCATAATTCAAATCAAAGTCAAAGTTAAATGTAATATAAAAATTACTTAGAGAATTCAAATTTATGCTATATTTAATTAAAACAAATATGAAAAATTATGACTTTTTTCAAAAAATAAATTTATATGGTATGGAATGAATTTATGTTAAAGAAATAAACAATTTAAACCATCCCTATTTCTCCAATACACTCCATAGTTGTTAAGCTAATTATTTTTTCAACCACACAAGTAATCTTTTTGAAAATAATTTATCTCGATGGTAGCCACAATAAATCTTTTAAAAGGAAAAAAAATATATAAAATGGACTTCGCCTTTAAAAATAGTTTAACTAATTTAGTGAGTATTTTAGGTCTCTTTGTAAAAAAAAAAAGAAAAAAGGAAAAGGGTGTTTTGACGAAAAATAAATTAGTAGTGTTCGTTTAAAATTTTAAAACTATATATATATATATATATATCAATCTTATCTCAACGATAATNATGATATTTACTTTTCCTGAATGTTCAAAAATCAAAACCTTATAATTCTCAAACCACTTTTAATTATTAAAATTTTTAAAAAGTGCCGCATTTTGAAATTTTACCTAAACACTACCAATTTTTAAAACCAAACCTTAATTAATTAGCACTTTAAATGACATGTAAAAATACCTAACTATGTATATATATTATAGAAAACAAATAAAAGTTTTAATTAATTTAAAAACAGTCTCTCCTTCACATACCATGCCTTCGACTCATAAATTCAAGCCAAATAATATTACAGCCTACAAGTTAAGCAACTGTTTTAGTACAAAAATTTGTGAGGATAGATCTCGAATGTGATATATATTTTAATTGGTTGAGCTATGTTCAAATTGACCTGAAAATTAAACAATTTACAGTTGACTACTATCCGATGGAGAAGATAAAATTAAGCAACTTTGTGATGTCAACTGCAGTTGACTTACATGAAAAGGAACAAATTGTAAGATAGCAAAATTCTAGCTAGTTTTTGAGTCAACCATGCAAACCCAAAAGAGAATATATTCCTTAATGCATGTGTCAAACAAATCAAAAAAGAATAATATAATGGCTATATATAGAGAGAGAGAGAGAAAACAAATCTCTTTGTTCAACCACTCTTTGAGTGCAAGAGAAGAAGAAGAAAAATCTAACATGAAGGGTTGAGTATTGTTTGGTAAGCCAAAAATGACTTGCCTGCAAAAATACTTGAGGATCTGACCTTTTTTGTTTGGTTTTCCATTGAAGTAGGAAGTCATCTTTTGGCTTACCTTCTCAAATTCTTCCCCTTCATGTTAGATTCTTTCTTTTGATTATTTCAGCTTATAAATCCTAATTTTCGTTCTTTCTTTAATGGGGATGGATTGATAATTTGTTGCGAGATGCTGCGTGAAGATGAAAGGAAGAGCGGTTTAGTATGATGGGAAGAGTATTGTTTGTTAGCCAAAAATGACTTGCCTGCTACATTAATTATTATAGTACGATGTTTTATAGCATGGTATTTGATTGTATTAGGCAGTCATTTTGACTAAATTGACAAACTCTTCTCAATCATACTAGACATTTTCTCTTTCTAAATTAACACACAACTTTGATTACTTAGAGAAGTTTACAATTACTTCTTGATCAAATGGTTAAAATATTGATGTTTATATTAACATTTAACAAGTAAAGAGACGAGGAAGTACACCTGATTGTAGGTGCGAAAATCGTATATTATTTTTAAGAACGTGGGAGTTGTCTATATTCACATAAATATGTGTCCAAATTAAAGAATCCATTCACACAACTTTTCCTCTTTTTCATATGGGTTGAACTATTATATCCCTTACATTAGGTTGAACGTTAATTTTTAATAATGAATAAATTATTTAAATACTAGAGGTTCAATTAATGAAAATAATCTAACAAAAATTCCTTATAACAAAATTAGTCCAAAAAATCTTAACTTAAATGTTTATTACACACATGCACGGGGCTGGTGTGGGGTGGTTTTTATTATACACATAATGATGAAATTTTTTTTAATAAGTGTTTCTTAGAATAGGTCTAATAAATTTTTAAGGTGATATTCATAAAAATTTTTACTTTTGAGAAATATTTAAAGAAAAAAGTGAGAAGAAATAGACAAGCGAGTAATTCAAAATCCATTTTTGTGAGAAAAGAAGTGGTTTTTAAAATACATTGTTATAGGAAGAAAATGAAGATCAGATTAAAAAACCGAAAAGGAGGAATGGAGCTGAAGAAGGAGTGGACCCGCGAAGCAAGGTAAGTGGGTCGGGACCCGGCAACTCAGGCCAGCCATAGCCGACCCGGGGTCAGCATCGAGCAGTGCTTGCACTGAGATCTTCTCGGTCCAATGGCTGAAAACCTGATCGGTTCTCATTGACCCCCGCACAACCCGATCCAAGTTGACTTGGTCTCGGGCCTGGATACAGCATGAGGCCACTCTATCTATATCATCTGAGTACATTCGGATTCAATTTATGTAAATCCTGGAGGGAATAGGATTCGACTAATGTAAATCCTGATTCGAAGGAGGGCGAGTCAAACCCTAAAGGTATGCCTAAATACCTACTCTTTACTACACTACAAATCGCCTGTGTGGCAAGAGCCACACAGTTCTTTATCTTATGTTTTGCAGGTTTTATCGATCATTTATTCTAGAAGATTGGTGCGTATCTGGCGAGACCCTAGGTTTCCTATATGATCGGCTATACATAAAAGCTTACCGATACTCATGTCGTGTGGATTGAATTACAAGACAGAAAAATGTAGGATTTGTATGTAAACATTGCACACATGCTTGAAAGCAATTATTGTGTAAGCAAATTTTGGTTTCCTTTCGTTTTGATTTTGCAGTATTTGGAATGGGAAGCAGACAACAGTCCACCCAACTTGTCCATATTCTTGCTAATAACAACGCCAAAAAGAAAAGGCAAGTTGGGGGAGTTGTTCTACCACGGCTTACCATTTTGAAAGGGGGTTTTTCTTTATCCCTATACATGGAAAGATGAAACAAGAAACTTTTCGAAGGTCGTGTTCTGTATAATTGCATTCTTGGGAGCTCATACAATGAATTTTGATGATTTATATCTTTTGTGTTTAATAGAACACTAGGGAGGAAGCACTAGCCTCATTTGTATCCCTCTCAAGTGGTGTCCTTCTATGCACAGATGTCGCAGCCCCTGGACTCGACATCCCTGGCGTCGATGGTATGCTTCAGGTTGGTTGGCTACGGATGTCAGTTCATATTCTTTTGCACATGAGGGAGCTTACTGCTGTAAGTGAAACAATGAAAATGCAGACTAATTCAAAATACATACAAGAGTAGATAACATATTACATACTTTATTTCCAACCCCTGCCTAAGCTCCTATACCCAAAGATAATTTTATATGAGTAGAAACAAGTGATCTAACTTCTGCAGGTAACGTGTGTCAGGTGAGGATTCGAACTCACGACCTCGGTGCCTTGTGTGTGTGGCTTCTCTATTATTGTCATGTGTTCTGCTGCAACTGTGCTCCTTAGCCGTTTTCTATAATCAGACCTTCCTACATATTTTGGCACATGAATCTGTCATTTGTACCAGACATGAGGTTGCTTCATTAAAATTGTCGTCGACCCACTTGCCTGTTTATCTTTAATCTAGTATTTAAATGTTGTGGCTGACTGATCAAAGTTTGAGCCCAGAGTAGTTCCATCATAAATGTTAAAGATTATAATGATCATCTTTGTTCTCTTTCCCTTTTTCTATCTATATCTGCTATGTATGGTTGAATATATCATTTTTTGAGATGTTTTTATTTGATTGATATGCTTTTGATGTAGATGGATGGAGTGTTGGCCTCAGTTGCCGAGACGATTAAGAACTTTGCAGTAATATATCTTGTCGATATCATAGAGGTTCCTGATTTCAACGCAATGTACGAGCTGTATGATCATTCCACTGTCATGTTCTTCTTTAGGAACAAGCACATAATGAGATTGATCTTTGGTGCTGGAAACAACGATAAGATAAACTGGGCACTCAAGGATAAGCAGGAGTTCATTGATATCATTGAAGACGTGGTTTAGTTACTCTTCAACCAATATCGCTACTAAGATGTCGTGCAAGTTCTTGTTGACGATGTTAGATTTAAGACATTGCATCTCATTTTGTGACTTTGTGTTATGACTTCTTGAAACACAGGATCATTGATGAAACTCTGAAGAGGGTCTATAGCTGTTTCTGATATGAAGTCCTTTTATTATGGTCAATAAGGTTGAATAATTTGTTTTCTTGTCTATTGATGATGTATTGGAATATAACAAACAGATATGAGCAGATACATAATGTTTATTTACCATATCCATTTGTACTTTTCAATTCTTTTGAAGTAACGATATATGCAGCTTCTACTTTCTGTGTAGTTTTTAAGGCCTAATCTTTCCTGCAATCATTTCTACCGTTCCCATCACTGCCATTCCAATGACATACCAAGTGATGCCTGTCAGTGTAGTCTGCATCCAGTGACTGTTTACTAACTCCAGTGCAAGAGAGCCCCCAATGTGTTCCTTCAAGCTGCTGGCACCGTCGTCTCTCGCCATTAGCTGAATTACTGCAGTTGCAATCATCGATATCGACACCGGTATTCCCCATCTCATGGGGCTAATATGACCACCATCACCCACTTCAAAACCAAGGTCTTTTGATTCTCTGTTAGTTTTGGTCTCCACTCTTGGCTTTGAGATTGTGCTGTTCAGAGTTTGAGTTGTGGCTGGAAGTGCAAGAGTGGTAGGAACCCAGTAATCATTGTTGTATATGTATTGTTTTGCTGCAGTTCTTGTTCTGCCTTCAAGTTTTTCCCTGGCTTGTTTCCTTGCAGTAGCAGCAGCTTGAAGTTTGCTGATTTCTGGTGTGGATTTGCTGCCTATGCGCATCAGGTTTTGGCTGTGCTTGGGTCCTGGTCCAGCCGGGGTGGCTGTCTGCCAAAACAGCCAATTTGAGATTGATCTGATAGTTTGAATTGCTGCCAACTGCGCTTCGCTTTCGAAGGTCGTCCCCTAAAAACCGATCCACACGACTTGGCTACATCAAAATTTTGAGCTGCTTTTCAAATTGTTAGCATATGGTATCTTTGAGTCTAACCTTGAAATGATCTTTGGTAGTCTTCTCCATGGCCTCCTTGAATCTGGTTTGGAACTTCTTCACGTCTGCGAAAATGTTCGACACTCGTTCGCCAGCAGCGTTGCCCATTCCCACTCGTACGTTTCCACGCGGTTGCTTTGACATTAGAAACTCCAGAGCTGCCAAGTCTGACCTTTCCACCATCCTGGAGAGACAGAGATAGATAGAGGAAATTTGAATGCTTAACAAGTTTAAGAGTTTGATTAAGCATAGCACTCACGAAATGCAGTCAACTGGGCAAGCTTCAATGGCTTCCATAACTTTATGTTCAGGATCAGCCCACTGTGCCACAACTCTAGCTCTCCCATAAACTGACTCAACAGCAAAAGTTTTCCCAGCAAATAAAGCACATTTCAAGCAGCCAATGCACTTCACTTCGTCTACAAAAACCGCTCGTTGTTCGTTTTCCGTTCCCAACCATACTGAATAAACTGGCTTCCCTGTGTAACCTCGAAGTTCTGCCATTTTTGCTTGTTCCTGTGAAGTTAACACCATTTTTTTTTGTTAGACATCCGATATATGAACTAAATTTACTTAATCCATCATTTTAAACTTTTGGATTGAGTAGTAGTTTATTCATCCTTTAACATAGTATGAAAGCCGAAAGTCCTATGTTTGAATCCCTCAATTGTTATTTCCTCCTCATTTTAAACTTTTGGATTGAGTAGTAGTTTATTCATCCTTAACATAGTATGAAAGCCGGAAGTCTTATGTTCGAATCCCTCCATTGTTATTTCCTCTTCATTTATAATGATTTCCACTCATTAGGGCGTGTTAGATATCTAATATATGAATTAAATTTTCCCAACTCATCAGCTTAAGCTTTTGGTTGCGTGGTGGTTTATTCATCAACATTTATCAAAAGACAACACGAATTAAACTCATCAAAGTTTTGAGTTTTGACCTTATCATACGCCGACCGAGAATTCGGATTCGAGAGAACTGAATAAGCGTCATTGAGAATGATAGCCATGTCATGACCAGCAGGACCGGCGATATCGGGGTGGCACTGCTTTTGAAGCGCGCGGTAGGCTGCCTTGATCCGTGATGGATTGGAGGCGTTGTCGATGCCGAGGAGGTCGTAAAGATCAAAGTCTGTGATTGAAGAAGAAGCCCTGCATGACAGAGTGTTGCCATAAAGCTTCCTGGAAGTAGAAGAGTTGCAGAAACCCAAGTTTGTTGGAATTGGATGGTGTCTTGTTGCAACTGTGGGTGTGTACAGAGGAAGCCATGGAGCATGCATTTTCCTAGTTTTCAAAAAGATAAGAGAAGCTAAGAAAGAATGGTTGTGAGTTGTGAGATTGTCCTAAAAAAGTGGAAGGAAGATATTTTATGATATGACAAGTGGCGAGATATTTTTGTTGCTTCCTATGAGAAGAGTCCATGTGGACGAGTTTCGACGACTAAAATAGGATTACCAAACAGGTCAAATCTACGGTTCTAAGAAGATATGGCCTACTGCAATATATAATAAACTGAATTTTAATATATAATAATGTTTATTGATTTTCCATTATTTTTTTTAATTCAACATAAAATCTAATTTTTTTTTTTGGTTGAGAATGAATGCCTTTAACCAAATATGTAAATAAATTTTTTTTTTAATATTTTGCTCTCGAAATTTTCGATGCTAAATGAAAAATTATTAAAAAAAAAATTGAAAGTTAATTTTGACCCTCCGACTAAGAATACAATTTATACATGTTTTCTTACTTATGATGGCTCGTTTTTTCTGTTTTGTATTAGTTCGTCATTAGAAGAAATAATTCTGAGAGATTAATAAGGTAAATACAAGACATTTGATGATAGCAAATCAACAAGTCCAGGAATTTATGAACATGAAACAATTTTATATAGATAAAATAATTTGGTATCCATATTATTTATCATGGCAGCTCCAAATTATTGAAACAGTAATATTTTTGAATCCTGAGTGCATTATTCTCATGTCAAAGAAACAGCCCACATTCCAAATCCATGCTTAAGACCACCTCAAACCTGAAATTAAAACCTCCCAAATCTAAGTTTAAGCAAAAAAAGAAGATATAAAGCAACTATAGTTCATATCAAGAGACTGATAAAGCAAGCATACCGTTGGAACTTTCCATGAATTGTTACAGTGTAATAACGTCGCATACCGCCATTTCCAATGAACTAGCCAGGACCGAGCATCGTTAGCTGTCGCATACTGCCATTTCCGATGAACTAGCCAGGACCAATCATCACTGACTCGTTGCATTGCCTTACAAACCCAAATGAGGAATTTGAACTTCGCAAAAAAACATGAAATGGAAGAAGCGTGGATCTTGATTCAGCAAATAGTACTTCAAAAACACATTTCTGATTGTGAAGTACAAACAAATTTTAGAGGACAAGGAAAAGAAAGAGGACCTTGTGGGTTGGGTTGTCTGCAGATTTTTCTCCTTCCATGTCAGTCTTTCATTTCTCGGTTCGGTGACTGAACAAAAGGTGAGTGATTCTATATCCGAAAGCTTGTTACTTCCCCAAGTCAGATGGTAGCCAAATTGACAGTAGAACTTCACTAGCAGCATGCTTAGGCCATCATTTTTGTTGCTCCAATGAGGCATAAGTGAAAACACTTCAAACAGCCAGTACAGTTTTCCAGTAATCGGACTACACCGACCCTACTTGCATCGCAGTACTCGGGAAGCTATCGGAGATCATATCGTTTTTCCCAGCATTTATCAAATCGACTAAGCTTGAAGAGGCTGGAACCCACCCCAACTTCTGCATAATGTCAAGAGCCTCTGAAGCTTTGTCTACATTACCTGCCTTGTAAAAACCAAGTAACAGAGCAGTACATGTAGTAGAACTAAGAGCAAGTCCTTTTTCCACCATTTCATCGAGTAATTTCAGAATTCTAGAAACATTTTCTTCCTTGCAGAGGTGAAAAATTAGAGCATCGAACACATCATCGTCCAACTTTATACCCTTCACAAAGCTTTCGTCAAGCAGCTTTAAGGCTTCTAAAGAGTTTCCCTCCTTGCAGTAGGCATCAGCCATCACACCATATGTTATTGCATCGCAGGCAATTCCCCTAGCTTCCATATCCTTGAACACAGAAATCATCTTGTATCTGTTTCCGATTTGGTTATAACCGAGTAAAAGTGAAGTATATGTAAGAGTATTCGGCACAATATTTCTCGTTTCCATATCTAGAAAAAGCTGCTCTGCCTCCTCCATCATTTCTTCTTTGCAGTATGCATCAATCAGAATTGTGTACGTCACATTATTCGGTGTCACCTGTTTATCGACCATATTTTCAAACAACTCTCTTGCTTCAACAACCTTTCCAAGTTTGCAGAAACCATCAACCAAAGAGTTGAAAGCAGAGGGGGAAGCAAGACTTTTCTGCAGCGCTTCATGAAATAAAGAAAGCGCTTTCTCCAAATTTCCTTCCTTGCAGCAACCATCAACGAGAATACAGTAAATGTAACAATCTGGAGAAACTGCCTTTGATATCATCTCATCGAACAGTTTAAACGCCTCAGTTATATTTCCAGATTTGCAATATCCATCAACAATTGTTGAATAAGTCACAACATTGGGACTCAAACCTTTTCCTTCCATTTTGTCAAAAAATTCTCTTGCTTTCTCCACCTCACCAAGCTTGCACAGTCCATTAATCAAGGTATTGTATATGACAATATTCGGATTAATTCCCTTAAGAAACATATCTTCATAAATCTGGGATGCCTTCTCAATCTCGCCTTTCTTGCAGAAACCATATATAAGAGAGTTGTATATAAAAACATCGGGCACCAAACCCTTGTTAAGGAATTCAGAGAAAACCCCCATCGCTTCTTCCGTTTTCCCATTCTTGGAGAGACCGTGAATGAGTGCACTGTATGTCTGGACGTCAGGAATCAACCCTTTCTCAAGCATGCATTTGAAAGTTGACAAAGCTTGTACTGTGTTTCCGACATTGCAATGCCCATCAATGAGCGAGGTATAGATTACATTGTTCGGCGCTATACCAGAAGATAACATGTTTTTGAAATACCTTTCTGCCACTTGGATTTCACCTGTCTTACTATATATATTAATGAAAGCTCCATAAGTATATGCACTAGGCTTTATTCCTTTCTCACCCATATCCACAAGCAAAATTTTTGCTTCTTCCACCTTTTTGGCCTTACAAAGACCAATTATAAGAGAATTATAGCAAAATACATCAGGCAGGACCCCATTTGCTGTCATCCCTCGTAGGACTTCTATTGCACCTTCATATCTACCTTCTTGGACATAAGCCTTAATCAGGGTAGCGTATATAACGGCATTTGGTTTCAACCCGTTTCTAATCATCTGCTCTAAAACTTTATTAGCCTTTTGTAGATCACCAGAACGACAAAAGCCATTGATAAGCACACTATAAGTGAACAACGATGGCATCAAATTCCTTGCTTTCATCTCTGCTAGTAGCTCGTAAGCTTTTGCCATGTCGTGGGATTTCAAATATCCATCAATCAACGAGTCATAGGTACGAGTATCCGGTTCTACGCTAGTCATAAGCATCTCGTTGAAAAGAGCCATTGCTTTCTCCATCTCACCAGCCTTAGAGATGCCCCTGATAATCGCATTATAAGTTACAACGTTCAACTTAAGTCCACGACTAATCATCTCATCTTTGATCCTCAATGCCTCTTCGATATTCCCTTGCTTCATGAACCCATCAATCAAAGCAGTGTAGGTAAAATGGTTAGGATTCAGACCCGAATAAAGCACACTTTCCAATATCAGTTTTGCTTCTTCTGACCTCTTCTGTTTGCAAAACCCATCAATGAGTATAGAATAAGTATAGCCATCCGGAACCAACCCCTTCTCCATCATTGATCTTTTTACCGCTAAAGCTTCATCAACAGCTCCGGTCCGACACAAACCCCCAATAATGACATTGTAGGTGACCGAATTAGGTTTACATCCCTTCTCCTCCATCTCAGAAAGAACCATTCTGCCCTTTACCACATCTCCAACTTTGCAATATGCATTGATCACATTAGTATAAGTATAAACATCAGGGGCTATCTTAGCCTCCACCATACCTCCATACACCTTCCAAAACAAGCCCATTAAATTACCCTTCAATAAATCCCTCATCAAACCATTACAGCATATCAAGCTGGGAAGAAACCCGCCATTAATGGAAGCTAGAAAAACACTAGAGGCCTCTTTCAGAAAACCCAACTTCCTAAAGTTATCAATCAAAATATCAAAAACAATCAAGTTAGACCCACCGCACTCTCTACAGCACTTAACCA
Source organism: Momordica charantia (assembly GCF_001995035.1). Next base: position 1,514,687 of record NW_019104500.1, on the reverse strand, counting down.
ATGATTCTAAAATCTCCAATGGCGGCTTACGCGTCTCAAGCATTTTCTCAAACAAGTTATCGGCACGGGGGAAAAGCCCTGAACTACAGAGATGAATTGCGAGAATCGAATAAGAATGCAAGTTTTGTGGAGTACCCATTTTCGAACTGGACCAATAGAAGAAGCTTTGAAGCCGCACGGGGTCGCCGATTTCGTTCTTGTGTAAAACAGAGCGGACGATTTCTGGGTTTAGCTTCCTCAGATTGTCCTGGCTGTTTAAGAGGATCTGCCAATCGCTACGCTTCAGAATCGTGGAGATTTCGTGAACAGTTTCATCATTTCGATCGGGTGTGTTTGTGGTGGAGAAGAACATAAAATGAATACAAACATCATTCGCGATTTGGGGGAAATTGGTATTTTGGAGAGGGAAACTACAGAGCTTTCTTCGAGGGTGTGAATTCACAGCCATTTGCCGGATCAAGCACATAGAATTTGCCATTTTCTTGGTTTCTATGAAGCTTGTAAAAAAGAAGCGGATCAAATTGGGGGGACACCGAAACAGAACGTGGAACTGATTCCGAAATGGGTTAAAATGTAGGATTCAGTCATGGGTTGGGCGAATTAAGAGAAACCCAGATGGATGATCTAGAAGCACCATCTTAATTGAGCTCTAGGTGAAAGGGTGCAGTGAGATTAGACTCCACTTCAAGTTACAGAGGGAGGCCATTTGAGATCGAGCAAAGTAGGGTTCTTTTTCCCAAAATTGGCACAACTGCCAACGGGAGTGTTTCGTTTTTTTTTTTTTTTTTTTGGCTTTTTTAGTACAAGATATATATGGTGTGATCAAACTGATCTTAATAAAAAACTATAGGTAAATTATCGTTGAGTTAGGTTCATATTAATGTCAATACGAGTGTTTTTTTAAAAGACAATACAATAAGATAAAGATATTTGAGCTATGAATATAATAAGATATTTCAACTATACATGACTTGACTCATGTAAAAATATATTAAAATTTAATTTTTTTTCCTTCAAAAAACTAAGTTTAAATTTATTTTTTTTCAAGTTTTCAAGTTTACTCTCTATTTTGATATTTAAACTTTCAAAATATTTACATGAGTACCGAACAAAAAAAAAGAAAGGTGATCAGTGAATTAGACTAAACTAGACACATCTTTTAAAATATACTATATATTGTCACAAAAGAGAAAAAAAAAAGTGCAGCATAGAAGAAAAAAATATTATCTTCCACAAGTTCCTTGGGAGAGAATGTAAAAGATGAATCATAGGTTTTAAATAAAAAAAACTATGAATTTTTCTCGTCAAAATAGTAAGCAAATCATTTTTGGCTATCAAACAATACTATTATCTTCACGATACATCTTTCTTTCCAAGCCCTTCTTGATAAAAAAAGATTTAAAACATTTTCTTATATAAAAAGAAGAAAAACTCTAACATAATAGATAAGAACCTGTCAAATTAGTTCAAGACGACTGCCTATAATATAACTAATTAAGAGTTTCTGTAGTTAAGAAACTTGAAATTATTAAAAAGCTAAATCAACAGACAAGTCATCGTTGGCTATGAAACAAGACTCGTATCTTCATGTTAGATTTATCTTCCCCTCTCAAAATGGAATGCTTTGACAATTTTGAGTTTGGTGGTCTCCCTACATTTATAGCCTATAAAAGGCAACTGCATGGGATGAGGAATATGTATATATTCTTCAAGGTTGCATAGTGGCATTGACTAAAATAAAATGTCACAATTTACCTTTTTAAAGTCAACTCAGTTCACCTAGGAAAAATTAGAGCCCCTCTTCAAAGTCAACTATGAATGTTTTACGGTATAAATTGACGCGACTACAATCAATTTAACCTTTTTGAGAGTCAACGATTGAGATATTGAAAAAATAAGGTTGCCATCATTTCGGCACAAAAATATGACTTACCATGGGGCGAGATATGATCGAGTTTCTAAGCACACTGCTGCTAATTAAGCTCCTAAACGCATCCATGATCGAATTTCTAAGCTCATCTACCGCCAAGCTCTTAAACTCATCCATAGTCGAGCTCTTACGCTCATCTAGCTACCGCTGAGTTGATCTTAAACTCATATATTGTCGAGCTCCTAAGCTCAATCTACCACCGAACTCCTAAACTTGCCCATATGAAAGGATGAATAGCCGACCTCATACATTACTGACTTATGGTCCGACTGTCCATAACTGTCCAACCGTCTTATTGTAACGGTCATAACGGACATGCCCATTCACTCTGTCTATAAAATGATCTTCATTCATCATGTACGCAATTCTGCTCCAAGAACGACCTACTTGAGCTTGCGCCTTACTAACTTGAGCATCGAAGTGTGTATGTTTCCCTTTTGTAGGTCCTATCTTGCTTAAGGTTGCACCTCATCAACTCATCCAGTTGCCATGTGGCCAACTTCGATAGCTTGACAAAATCCTACCTCAACACCTTCAAAACTTATTCTTATAAGTGGTAACATGAGCTTATCTTAGCGGTAATTGGCACATGTCTCTAACCATATAAAGTCATGAGTTCGAATGCCACTCACTTGTGGTATTAAAAAAATGTCTTATTCTTCTAAATTCATACACGCCCTATGCATAAATTTCCCTAGTTGGTTCACACCGTTATTTCTTATTGTTAGTTTAAGTTATACCCTATTTTAATTTTAATGGACTATCCTTGATTTCATTTGGTCTTTTATAGAGTTTAAAAGTTTCAATTTGATCCAAATAATATACGGTTACATTTTCTAAGATATCATTACTATTACTAAAGTCAACAATTTTCCTTCACGTATTTCTTTTTAACATAACAAAGAAATTGCGATAAACTAGTCTCTCTTTTATTTAAGTATAACAAATTGAGAGTATAGAGATTTTAACTCCCGACCTCAAAAAAAGAGGAGTAAGTGTTAATTATCACTGAATTATACTCGTGTTAGGCGATAAACTAACCTTAAGCTATATATCGAATGTAACCATTCATACCGTGATGAAAAAAGTAGCCTCCATGGCAGCCAACTAGGGCTAAGCATTTATGCATATTCCAAGTGCATTATATTTGGGTTGAGGAAAAAAAAAAACCCTTGTTTTAATTTTTTTTTTTCTAAACGACCACGAACAGCTGACTCTAGGGAAATGAAATAAAAGCATCAAATATCATTTTAGGTCCCATAATGCAACTTTAGGAGAATATATTCCACTATAACTTTCACCCCATGTGGTTGAATATTTTTTTGTGTATAAAAATGGAGTCCCAATGCTCAAAATTTTCAAGCAAATTTCAAGTAAGGAAGATGGATCTAGCATGAAGATATTAAAGTCTTGGTTTAGTAAGCCAAAGATGACTTGCCTACTTTGAAAACTTGTAAAAAAATGGAAGTTTCTTCGTACGAAGACACTTTAAGTTTCGTATTTGTAGGCAGTTGTCTTTGGCTGACTTGATAGACTTTTCTCTTTCATGTTAGGTCTTTTCTAATCTCTCGAGAAAAGTTTGGAATACTAGGGAGAAGGTTTGATACTGGAGAGATTATATTGAAAGAAGAAGCAAAAGGAAAGAGAGGTATAGTGTGAGAAGATAAGAGCATTTGTGTGATAGCCAAAAATGACTTGCCTACAAAAGTTCATGAAGATTGTTGAACTTTATGTTCTCTAATTGATCGACACTTATTTCATATGTAGGCAGTTATTTTGCGGCTAACTCACAAAGTCTTCTCTTTTCATGCTAGACTTTCTCTTTTGCGAATAATCTGAAGATGCGATATGGATCCTTTCATGAAAGGATGTTTTTTTTTAATAAATTTGTTTGCTTATAATTTCTTCATTTTATGATCACTTGGTAAAAGAAAACTTGTGAAATCTTTAACCCTTGCTCTTCTAGTTCTTGATTTGAAGGGCATTTGTTTTTCAAGAAATGTTGATGTTTACTAGGGCATAAATGTATTTAGTAGCCCTCTCTAATACACTTCTTAATTATTATTATCATTTTTTAAATATTCTTAAAATCATATACAAACTGGGTTTCAGAGCATAGAATTTTTGTTAGAAATTTATTTCACAGGACTTCCTTTGGTACGGTACTGTGTTCTTGATACTTATTTCTCCTTTCCAATTTTTGAGAAATATAAACATTGATAAATATTATTGTTTTTAATTTCTCATTTTTTAAGAAATATTTCTGTATTAGAAACAACAAAATCAAGTTTTCTGGTTTCTTAATCTAGTTTCCGTTTTTTTTTTTTCCAAACATGGATAAAAGTATTATTTTTATCATTTTTTTAATGCACGATAAAAATAACTAAATAGATACAATATAAAATATTTGAATATTTAATTTGGAAAAATTAAATGTTATATATTATATAATGTTGATGTAAATATAGCAGCTTATATTTACAGATAACACTTTCAACAATTTATACTCTTGTAAAGTCAACTCCTAGTTGGGAGTTGAAAAATTAGATGTCGGTTTCAATAATCAAATATCCATGGCATGGAATTGCAGGGCCACTTTTCCCACTTGCTAGTTATTTAGAAGTCATGGTCTCTCTTCTACAACTATATTTCCTTCTCAATTTTTGAAATCAATACGTTAGTCGGGTGCAAACTACGAGGCAATGCCCTCGATTCTATATTATGATATGATAGTATAAATTGTAGACTAGATTGATATGATTTAGGAATCGATTTGATTTTATTGATATGATTTGGGATTTAGAATTTAATTTTAGATATTATTTTGATTTAGATGTTTTATTCCGAATTAGGAATCATCCAATTATAAATAAGATGATAGGTTGAATTAAATATGAAACCTAAGTGGAAATTTAAAATTCACGTCCTTTAAAAAAAAGAAAGAACGATATCCTTATCAAATTTGCCAAAATAATATGAACTCTGAAAAATGGAAGTTTTATATGGAATTTGTAAGCCCAATTGAGAATCCGACGTGTAAGTGTGACTAGGCTTCATTAAGTGTCGGGTTGTGCACGTGGAAGCCACGCTGAATGCACTAACCACACAATGAACCCCACGTGCCCTTCTTAATCACCCCACAATTTAATTAAGCACACATTAATTAATTAACTTGGACAAACCCATCATCCCTTTTAAAACCCAACAAGTTTCCCATATTATTGCCTCTTCATAATTTAATTCCATTTTTCAATTTAAGAACTTAAAAGAGAAGAATTTTGGGACTCACAGTTGTATTAATTAAACTTTGATGATTTTGTATTAGTTTCTAATTAAGTTGGAAAGTTTTTATTTTGAATTGGTCTATTGATATATAAATATAACTATATATAACTTGAGAATAATTAAGGTCAGAAGTTTGATGTGCTTCGTGAATTCAGCAACTTCAACACTTTAAGATAAAACAAATTCATAAGCTATAATTTGAAGACTCCGAATTTGGACCCGGAGGGTAGGGAGAAATTTGTTAACTTAAGTATACTATTAACTAATAATAGAATCTATATTCAAAGTTAAGCAATTGAGCCTACCATAAATTCACAATCTTCATTTGAAAAAATATATATATATATATATATCAACATTCTCCCCTAGCAAAATTTAATATAAAATCTCATTCATGTAGTCAGCAAATCTCACTAATAAAACCCTGAAATCATTCTCATTCTCATTCACTTATGTTTAATTATATATACTATATTATATAATTATAGTATATGATGATGTGATGCTGCCTATGATGATGCAGTCATCACAAGTTGTGTGTGTGTGAAGAAAGATCTCCTGCATGATTCTTGCAATTGCTTTGTGTGTGCTCAATCCTCACTCCTCCAATGGCTGACTTTTCTCCATAGAAAGTCGACTCAATCTCCACCCCTCACACGTGGCGACATACCATTGGACGGCTCCATTAATCACCATGATATAATGCTTTCACCATGCAATAATCAAAGCCATGAACCATGCTTCCTTTAATTTCTCATACTTAAAATGAGAAAAAGAAAATTAAATTAGCAAACAATTTTGATTCACCTCACTTTCACTGAAGTAACAATTTATTTATTGAATTTTAGTCTGTAATGTTAGTCCGTGTACTTTCAAATGGATAACAACTTAATCTCTAAACTTTAATATGTAACAATTTAGTTTCTGTGGTTAAAATTTGTAACTATTTAGTTTTTATCGTGAAAAATCTTATCAAAGTTAAAGTATTCCTTTTTATCGTATAACAATTTACAAACTTTAAACTACAATGATTAAATTGTTACATAATAAAAGACTAAATTGCTACGAACTAAAGTTTAAAAGACTAAATTGTTATTCCAATAAAAGTAATAGACGAAAAGCATTTCTTAATCAAAATATTATTATAAAACATTGCTTACGCCTCACAACATTCTCTAATTCCTATAAATAATCTTCATTTCACTTGTGGTTTCTCCATAGTTTTGATTAAGAAAATAAAAAGTTTCAAACTTTTGAGAGAGAGAGAGAGAGGAAAATGGATGTTGTGAGAATGTGGAGCCGTGTGATTAGGGGTGTGGCGTTGGCGGTGTTCGTGGGGTGGCTTTTGATATGGATCATGATGCCCACCAATACTTACAGGCACCAATGGCTTCCCAAAATCCGACAGAAGAGTTATTATTCTGAGTATTTCGGATCAGAAGGTTTATAGACTTAAATTCACTTCACGATTTTTTGGTCTGAGATAGATGTTTTAACCAATTGAACTTCGTTTGACGTTAAAATTTTTATGTTGATCTTTGGGACTCATATTTTTTGTTTTTGGCACATGCAGGGACTACGCTTTTGATTTACACGTTTCCCATTTTGTTCATCGCTGTTTTGGGCTGTGTTTACATTCATTTGGAACGCAAATGTAAGGATCAAAACATGCAAAAAATCAGGTAATCAAAGTTTTATATATAGTTTTGGAAAGTCTAAATTACGGAAAATACTCCTCAACTTTGTCCTATTTTTCTTCAAAAATATTTCTTCTCTTTCAAAAGTTTCAAATTACTATATTTTACCTTTCATAAACATTATTCAAAGCAAAGTCTACTTTTAAATTCGCTTTCAACAATCCCACCAAAAAAATCAAAGCAAAGTCTACTTTTAAATTCGCTTTCAACAATCCCACCAAAAAAATCATGTATAGGAATCCAAATTTGTCGGGTACCTCGTAAACCGAGCTTCTAGAGATGTATAGCAATGGTAACATTATCAAACAAACTTAATTACTAACGAATCCTTGTGATCGGGTTCAGCAAGAGCGGCCGCCGTTTCGCGACGTGGAGACGGCCGGCGATTGTAAAAGGGCCTCTGGGGATAGTGTCATGGACGGAGGTGGCGCTGGTGGCCATGTTCATGGCGCTTCTTGTTTGGTCATTGGCCACATATTTACACAACAGCTTCGTCGCCGAGAAAGAGTAAGAAAATCCCTTCTTCACATGGCCTTAACTGCAAATTTAAGTAACTGCATGGGAAACTAAAAATAATATTAACATCATAATTTGGACCAGATGGGAGATTAAACTGGGAAGTGCAGCGTTTTGGCTGGGAATTGTGGGGAATATATGTCTAGTTTTTCTCTTCTTTCCGGTGGCGCGTGGGTCGCCGCTGCTGCCGCTGCTTGGCCTCACCTCGGAGGGCTGTATTAAGTACCACATTTGGCTCGGACATATGACCTTGGCCTTCTTCTCCGCTCATGGCGTCTGCTTCGTCATCTATTGGACCGCTACTCATAATCTTTCTCAGGTACCATATCATCATTACCTCTAACTCAAGCAAATGAAATTTAACTAGCATAAATGTTAATATGGTATCAGAATCCAAAACTCTCAAACGAGCATCCGAACTGACGTTACAAATCTATTAAACATGAAATTACAAGTTCAAAGATACTTATTAAAAAAAATTTAAATATAAGTACACAATTTTAGAACGAGAGAATATACTTATGATTTAATAATGTTAAAAGGAATTATAAGTCGTGGAATGTATAAATTAATTCTACCTTATTCTTCATTAAAAGAGAAACATATTATTAAAATAGTTTTTTCACTCAATTATATCCTGAAAAAACATAAAATTGTTTTGGAGACGTAGAGTTAACGAATGAGCTCTAGAATTCGTTGTCATGATAGGATAATTAATATTAGCAAATTTCTTGACGATTTTGTGAAATATATCCAATTATTTATTTATCCAATCCGAATTTTATTGGATATTGATGTGAACTTAATGATTTCATCCATGATTGAAGGCATATTAAATTATTTAAATATTCAATCATGCATAAGGTGGACAAATTAATGTTAGTTCTTAATTAATTATGGGTTAATTACATATAAAGTTTAGTATCAATTATCATCCCCAATCAAAATATTATAAGACTTAATAAAGAAACTTTTTATGATCTCTTATGGACTAATCAACCTTGTTTTTTTCTCTCTTATTATATTTTATTTCTCCTTCTGTTCCAAGTGAACTAAAATATCTGTTATAACTTCACAACTCATTTGCTTTTTTAAATTCTAGTATTTTATATTAACTATAATATATTAAAACTCATCAATCAAATAAACGTTCTCTTGTATTTTTGAATTTTTTTAAAAAGAAAAAATTCTTTAAAGTTTATCTTAGTCTTCTTGATCATCTGATCTGATCTTTTTCTTTCACCCTTCATGTTTTCCGTTGTTTGTCTAAGAAAGAACTAATCGGTTAGTAAATTCATATAATTTTTTTGTGCCGTATTAACATCATATCTATTAAATACTAATGTCACATTAATTTTTTTTATTAAATTTTAGCACCACTCATTAACAACATCCATATATTATTGTCAAAGCGAGCATAGTTCGACGGTAATTGACATATATTTTACATGTTGTACTAAAAAAACACCCACATATTATTGTACATGAGTTTAACCCAGCAGTAATTGACATCGTTCTCTAATCAACAGGTCATGAGTTCATATTCCATGCCTCATTTGTTGTACTTTAAAAAATCCTACATATTATTTTAAAATAAAGTCTTTGTCAATTGGAAATTTGCATGTTTGTTGCAAAGTTTTAAATGTCGATTTCGATGAAAATGTTGAGATCTTTATGTGGATATTTTTGAAAATTGTACAAAAATTTAAAAAATCATAAAATATATTTAAATTAACAAATAAGCATTTTAACATTTCTAAAGAATTTAAAATGATTAATATTAATATCACGTCTATATTAGTCTTTTTTTTTATATTTTTCATATTTTCGTTTTTTTTTTTTTTGTAAGACTATGGAAATATCAATTTACTTCTGATGAGGTTGAATATCTAACCCATAAATACACACAAATGTCAATATGTAATTCATACAATAGTTTGTTGTAAGACCAAAAGTCAAACAAGTAGTAAAAAAAGATCACCACTTCACTTCACAGAAGTGGGGTGGGCCTAAAAAGCCCACTTGGATCATCTTGCTTAGGCCCACTTCAGAGTCTCACACACCCAAAAAGAAATGAAAGAAAAAACATAAAAAAAAAAAAAATCTGTTTTTAATTATGTAAATTTTGAAAACCATTTTAGAAGTCATAATAAATAAACTAACTTGAATTTGAATCTTTGTTCAGATGCTTGAATGGTCAAAAACAGACATATCAAACGTAGCTGGAGAATTAGCTCTAGTTTTTGGACTCATAATGTGGGCGACAACTTTCACTCGAATTCGGAGAAAGTTTTTTGAGGCTTTCTTCTACACTCACTATCTCTACATTCTCTTCGTTGTCTTCTTCATCTTCCATGTTGGTATCTCCTATGCTTGCATCATGCTTCCTGGCTTTTACCTCTTCCTCCTCGACCGCTACCTCCGCTTCCTCCAATCTCGTCGTCGGGTTCGTCTACTCTCCGCTCGCATCCTCCCTTGCCGTACTCTAGAGCTCAACTTCTCCAAGCACCCAAGTACGGCAAAATTTTACCTTTTTTAACTCTTCAAGTTTCCAATCTTAATGTTCTTATATGATGATCCATAAACTTCTAGAGTGGGGTCTAAGAATAGGTCTTAGACTAAATATTAAAAAAAAATGTTATAATTTCCTAAAATTTCAAATCTTTTCCTTTTTACTCTACCCTTAACTGGCCCTTAACTGGATTCAAAGACTTCTAAACTTTTTATGTTGTTTCAACTTTATTTCATTTTGGTTCATCTATTTTTAAAATATTCGTTTTGATTACTGTCCTTTCAACTTTAGTTTTTGTATTTTAAAAAGTGATTATTTTGGTCCATCTTTTCAAAAATTTAACACAAATTCTACTCATACTAGAAAAAATGATATTAGAAATATAATAAAAGGATCAAAGTAGTCCATTTTCAGAAGTACAGAGATAAAAACAAACATTTTAAAATCAACGAAAATGAAAAAAAAAAACTAACTTCATTTACCATAGTGACGGATCATTCTAACTTTAAAAACTGTCTGAATAAATCTCTGAGCAAAATTCGATTTTGGTTTCTTTTTGTGTTGATTAGGTTTGAAGTACAACCCAACAAGCACCATGTTCATCAACATCCCCACAATCTCCAAGCTCCAATGGCACCCCTTCACCGTCACTTCCAACGCGGATTCAGACGCCGATTCACTCTCCGTCGTCATCAAATGCGAAGGAATTTGGTCCTCCAACCTCTACCAAACCCTCTCCTCCCCCAATTCCGCCATTGACGCACATAACCAAGCTTCCCTCGAAGGCCCCTACGGCCCTGTTTCCTCCCATTTCCTCCATTTCGACTCCCTCCTCCTCC
>NW_019104500.1:1468487-1499712 GCF_001995035.1 Momordica charantia | reverse complement strand
TCAAATGAAAAAAAAAAAATTTGTTTGTTGTGACGTGGAGTTTCTTCGCACAAAATTGTGAGAGATTAAAATAAAATATCTCTGAAAAAAAATCTAACGGCCTGAAAGTGGAAAATAGAATTTACATTTGCCAAGAAAAAGAAAAGAAAAATAAAGAGAGAAAATATAATTTAAAGTTTGAAACGAATAATTAACTATTTTATTGAGTATCTTTCGGGGGAATATTCCAGATTAAAAATATATATATTTGTTTTCAAGAATTTAAAAAGAAAACAATCGTACATCAAATTTCTCGGCAAGGCGAAAGAACATTTTGTGGCGCCGTGGTGCAGAGCACTGAAAATCACTTCGAAATTTCTACGGAATTGAAAGAGTCAATATGGATGATTTCAGTCTCTGTTCGTATAAATTTTTCAATCCGCTTCGTCGATTGTCCTTCTCCTTCATCAGTGAATTCAACATCCAATCTCCCAACTATGGCAGTTCAATCCAAATGTTTCTATTCCGGCCACCGATCGACCGGCGGAAGTTTTCTTATCAGGAAGAAGAACAAGAGACCGATTTCCTCATCAGACTTCGAATCGCAGCATTCAACCACCAGCGGCATCGTCTGTAACCTCACTCTTTCTCAAACGGCTCGTATTACTGAGCCGTTCAATCACTCTCTCATAGCTTGGGTCGTCGGCAGGAAGATCAGTTCCCGGTATCTCGCCGGTCGCCTTCATCGTTACCTTCGTCTGACCGGAGATTTGACCGTCACCGAGCTAGGTCTTGGCTACTTCGTGCTTAGGTTTTCTGAGTCTTCGGACTACAAAGAAGCACTTGAGGAGCGTCCATGGCCAATCCCTAACCTCTGCATCTCCGTCTTTCCATGGATCCCAAATTTCAAGCCCTCAGAGGCCTCAATTTCTTCTGTTGATGTCTGGATTCGGCTCCATGAGCTCTGCATGGAGTATTACGACAAGGATGTTCTACAAGGAGTTGCGGGGACCATCGGCGGCCGTCTCGTGAAGATCGATCCGATCACCGAAAGACTGGAGAAATGTATGTTTGCTCGTATCTGTGTTAGAATAAATCTATACAATCCCCTCCCATCGTTTATCCATATTGATAAAATTCGACAGGAAATTGAGTATGAGGGTTTAGACTCGTTGTGCCCTGTCTGTAGACATGTTATTGTTGGTGATCTGAGACATGATTGTTTGAGTAATCCTTCTGGTTCTTCTGGATTTAATAACCACCACCACAGAGCTCCTTCATTTCAGGCAATTGGCTCAAGTTCAAAGCAGCTGCAGGCTCCTTTTGAACCTTCGGCATGGGGATCTAGATTCCAAGTTCTTGAAAAAGAGTCGTTTCTTGATTTGAATGACTTGACAAGCCTTCGAATGGGAGAAGGTGAAAAAACAGCTACAAATTTTTCCAAATTGGCGCAGAAGAAATATCAGTCTCCTGGATTGATAGCTAAACCAGTTGAAACCCAAAAGGAGAAATGCGGAGTCTATGTTCCAACACTGCCTAATTTGCCTAAAGTAGAAGTGCCCCAAAGCCACCCCCCCATGTTGATTTCCTCAAACCCTGTAACCCAAAAGGAGAAATGTGGATTCTGTGTTCAAACACTGCCCAATTTGTCTAAAGTAGATGTGCCCCAAAGCCACCCCTCCATGTCGATTTCCTCAAACCCTGTAACCCAAAAGGAGAAAGGTGGATCTTCTTTTAAAACACTGCCCAATTTGTTTCAGTCCATGGCTTTACGTGACGATCCCAAGTCGATTCCTTCATACCCTGAAGCAGCTTCAACAATGTCCACTAAAACTCTTGAGTTACAACAGAACAGCTTGATTCAATCCATGGCTTTACATGACCCTCATGTGTCGATTTCATCGAGTCCTAAAGCAGCTCCTGAGTTAAAACGTAACAAATTGATTCAATCCATGGCTTTATCCCCTTCTGTTGTTGAAGATCAGTTCAGGGCAGCAAAAACCAGCACCCCCACCATTCTTGCAGTCCATAGCAACCAACCACTACTATCATCGCCTTCCAGCATTCCATCCCTACAACCATCTCTTGTTTCAGAGGTTAGCCTCAAGTTCTATTCGGCTGGGATCCAATGCTCAACAAAAAAGAAATGTATAATCAACACTCCATTTAAAGAAACCAGTGTCGATAATCGTCCCATTGTTTATGCAATCGACCCACAGATCAAAAGCCTTGCAATTGCTCTATCAGAAGTGCCAACCATGGTATCAAACCACAGCCAGTATGTTATCAGCTTCGTGCCGACTTTAAGAGGTGGTAATGAGCGTGGAGCTGGTTCGGAGTCAGTATCTATGTCAGCATCATGTCCAGAGAAAATGTTGTGCTGGAATTTTCGTGGGACAGCCACCGTCAATCTAATTCGAGCATTGAAAGATCTGATTCAAGTACACGAACCATCCATTGTACTGATCTTTGGCAGCAACATCAGTGGAGCTGCTGCAGATCAAGTCGTGCAGGAGCTCGCTTTCTGCGGTTCGTACTGCAGAAAGCCCAATGGCTACAATGGTGGCGTTTGGCTATTGTTGTCCAGGCAAGATGTCCAAACTGAAGTCAACTCATACAACTCACAGCAGGTTTCTGCATCAGTACATTTCCATTCTGAAACCAATAAACCAACGCTAGGTCTTTTCGATGCACTGTACAGATACCGAAACCTATACTTCGACGAACTCGATGGATAAATCATTGCCATACTGATGACAGAAGGTAAAGAATCATTAGATACCATCTTCTTAGATCTAAAATACATAGAATTTCACTACTTAATGACTGCTTTTGTTTCTTGATTTGTTGAGAATGGCTTGGAAGACAATTCCTTGAGAAGTTTCTGCATTCATCTTTTGATCTTGTAACTTTATTTTTGATATACGAATTTAATGGATCTGTTGCTTCAAGTGGATGTAAGCATTTACTGCTGTCTGCTGAACCACTTTAAAAACCTGTGTCCATTTTGTTCTTTTTGCCTTTTTTATGTTACAATATTTTATGTTAGCTAACCATAATCTGATCAATTTCATTTTCTATCTTTTCAAAGTCGATGAACTAAAAAAAGTACATTTTGATGCCAACTGCCAACCAACTGCCAAGTTGGGAGTATCCATGTCCTATAAATTATAATAAGGTCAAAAAAAGTGTCCTATAATTGGAGGGGGGTTGACCTTAACTGGTGGGACCCACTTTCAATTCGGGAAGATTTTGTTTTGTGTAAGACCAAAGTCAAACCAGGTCGTACCAGAAAAAGCTCTTCATTTCACTTCCCAGAAGTGGGCTGGGCCTACTCTACAAAGCCCACTTCACCATTTCCTCAGGCCCATTTTCTCTTAAACAATGGAAGTTTTAGAGACAGATCATATGTGGGAAGAAGATAACTCACACACACTATACTTTCAAAGATCGTTTTTTGTTATTGTTTTTTCGCAGAATAATGTGGATGATAATTAAAATTATTCAATGTTAATGACTGTTTGATGTAAATTAAAAATCTGTTCTCTCTCTGACAACGATTCGAGATAAAGTTCAAAATATAACTTTTTAAAATTTTTTATCATACATCCATCGGTGTCGAATTGTTAACTACATTATTTTAGTCTCATCGATGCATTTTTTATTGAATAATTTATCCCACATAAAAGTTCATCAGCTCTACCTCTGGAATAATCTCAGACACAATACTCTAATTAATAGTATAATGTCTAAATACAATTCAATTAAAGCTTGTGTCTTTTCTTTTTTTGCGTTTTTATTTTGCTTTTGCCTTTTCGAGTTTGAAGCTCAGGATGGAGGGGGATCGTTGTTTGTTTTGAATCTTTGATTTTTCAAGTATATTTGACTTGTAAAAAATCAATAAATAAGACTTGTTTGAGAATCGATTTCGATATGTCTATCAAAAGAATTTCGATCAAAAGAATTGTCAATTTTATTATTATATTTTCAAGATTTTCTAATTCCATCCATATATTAATGTGGGTATCAATAAGTTATTTGGTTCAGTGTTCTATCACTTAGTTGCAAGGATAATTGCAATTACTAACTTAAATTGCAAATAATGAAGTCAAAATTTTAAAATATAGAGAGAGAATACAATAAATTTAATGATATATCCCCATTTCATCCCAATTATTTATTTATTAGAAAAACGAGACAATTCTCCGAAAAGTAACAGCATATATATATATATATATATTATATATATAATTTCAAAAGCCGTAAAATAAAAAATGGAAATTGGAAATAGATAGATAAATGATAATTACAAAACGACACAAAACTACTTTACTCTTTGACCAATTCAATCTTTTACCTAGTTTTAGTATTTAAAATCTTTGTACTTTTTCATTTTTTTATTCTCGTCAATACTTGGTTAAACTAGATAATATAAATTAATCTTAAATTTTATATCAATACTTTATCATACTTATTACAGTAGATTCAAATCTCTATCCCACTTATTGTATTAAAAAAAAACTCATTTCATTGAATTATAAAATCTGAATCTAATGCTTATTTTATTTTGGTATTAAAACAATTCTCTACTAGGTCAGAAATAATCCCTAAATTCTTAATATTGAATCTAATAAATTTTTAATTTAAGTTTTGTTGTCTAAAAAAAATTATTTAGCTAATTTATTTATTATTTGAATAGATTATCTAACAGCCTACTGGAATGTTCCAAATCAAAAAATATATATATCCTCTGGGTCCGGGCCTTACATTTTCTCTGCAAATGCAATGGCAGCTGCAGATTTCTCAAAAATCACATAGAAAGTTCCATAGAATTCAAAAGTCAAAATGGAAGATTTCTCTCTCCCTTCTTCTATAAATTTGAACCCGGTTCGTCGATTTTCAATCATCGGTGACTGCAACAATCCAATCACCTACCAATGGCTGTTCAATCCAAATGTTCTGGCGCCGCCGCCGACGAAGCGGCGGCCGGAAGTTACCCGACGAGGAAGAAGAGCAAGAGACCGATTTCTCCCTCGCCGGACTTCGAATCGCGGAATTCAACCACCGGCGGTACCGTCTGTAACCTCACTCCTTCTCAGACCGATCGCATAACTCAGCAGTTCAGTCACTCTCTCATAGCCTGGGTCGTCGGAAAGGACATCCGTCCTTGGGATCTCCGCCTTCGCCTCCGCCGTCATCTTCGTCTCACCGGCGATTTGGACGTATCCGAGCTCGGTCTCGGCTACTTCGTGCTCAAGTTCTCCGAGTCTTCGGACTACTACGAAGCCCTCGAGGAGCGTCCTTGGTCGATCCCTTACCTGTGCATCTACGTCTTTCCATGGATCCCTAATTTCAAGCCCTCGGAGGCCACGGTTTCTCCCGTTGATGTTTGGATTCGGCTCCCGGAGCTCAGCATCGAGTATTACGACGAGGAGGTTCTGGAACGAATTGGGGCAACCATCGGCGGCCGTCTCGTGAAGATCGATCCGATTACCAAAGAACGGATTAAATGTAAGTTTGCTCGCATATGTATTAGCATGGATCTGCGTAATCCCCTTCATCAGACGATCCAATTTGGTCAAAATCGACAGAAGATTGAGTATGAGGGTTTGGATTCGTTGTGCCCTATCTGTAGAAGGGTTTATGATATGAAACATGAGTGTTTGATTAATCCTTCTGGTTCCACTGGATTCGTTCCCCACCATCCCAGAGCTGGTCAATTTCAGGCAATTGGCTCAAGCTCGGGTTCAAATTCAAAGCATCTGCTGATTCCTTCCGAACCTTCACTATCGTTGGGGTCCAGATTCAAAGTTCTTGAAAAGGACCCGTCGCTTGAGTTGAATCACAAACCAAGCCTTCTAATGGGTGAATCAGTAACAGCAGGAAAAAGTACAAGAATTAGTTCCCCACATGTTCCTGTGAAGGCCAAAGCAGTTGTAAAGCAGAAGGAGCTATCTGAAGCCTCTGTTCAAACATTGCCAAAAGAAACTTCAGGAATAACCATTGAAGCTCCTCCTGAGTTAAAACGGACCAATTTGATACAATCTGTGCCTTCAGCCCCTTCTGTTGTTGAAGATCAGTTCAGGGCTGCAAAAAGCAACAACCCCATCACTGTTGCAGTCCATAATAGTCCACCACAACCATCTCCTGCTTCAGAGACTGCCCTCAAGTTCTATTCCTCTGTGATCCAACAATCGACAAGAAAGAAAGAGATAGTCAAGGTGCCATCTAAAGAAATCAATGTTGATTGTTGCCCCACTGTTTACTCAATTGACCCAACGGTTGCAAGCCTTGAAATATCTCTGTCGGAAGTGCGAACAACCACGGTATCGAACCAAAATCCGTTTGTCATTGACATTGTTCCGACCTCCAGAGGTGGAGATGAGTGCGGAGTTGATTCAGCAGTATCAGGATCAGCATCATGTCCTAAGAAAAAATTGTTGTGTTGGAATTTTCGTGGGACAGACAATGCCAAGCTAATGCGAGCGTTGAAAGATTTGATTCAGGTCCACGAGCCGTCCATTGTGCTGATTTTTGGCACCAAGATCAGGGGGGCTGATGCAGATCAGGTCATGCAGGAGCTCGCTTTCTGCGGTTCATATCGCAGGAAGCCTGATAGCTACGGTGGAGGTGTTTGGCTATTGTTATCACGGCAAGATGTGCAAACTCAAGTCAGCTCATATAGTGCACAGCAGGTCTCTGCATCAGTATATTTCCATTCTGAAACCAATAAACCAGCATTCAGTTGTTTGGATGCAGATACCGGAACATCAGCGCAACCGTGGGGACAGAATTTCTTCTTTGTTCCGACGAAGTGGATGGACAGCACATTGCCATGCTTGTGAGAGAAGGTAAAAGAAGCATTAGACACCATCTTCTTAGAGATATAAAATACAAAGTATTCTACTGCTGCTTATCGATTGCTTTTGTTTCATGATTTATTGAGAATGGCTTGAAAGACCATGCGTATGGAAGTTTCTGAATTCATGTTTGGTTTTGATTTGGAGGGGGGGTTGTGTGGATGACATTGTGAGATATTATGATGTGATTAAAGTTTGTGATATAGTGAATTATTGGAGCAGTTGCTTCAAGTGGATGTAGGCATTTACTGCTGAACCACTTTTAAATCCTGTGTGTTCCTCCCTCTTATTCTTACTATTTTTACATTACATTGTTCAGCTGACTTAGTTTTTAAATTTTTTTGAGGCTTTTTCACACTAATCTTCAACAGAATTTGCTGTTTTTCTTGTGTGTTTGTCTTCAATACTTAAGGGATTAGGACTTTTTTTTTTCTTTGAGCGAAAGGAAAACTTTATTAGGAAGTAACTACACCACAACAATTTACATTTGAAATAGAACCTCTACAAGCTGGATGTAAAAGCCAAGTGAGAAAACACCTCTCTCAAAGGACAAAAAGGCCAAAATGAGAAGCTCGTTTGGCCAAAATATTAGCCTGGATATTTTGACTGTGACTAATATGAACAAACTGAAGCCCATTGAAACTCTTACTCAGCTCCACAATATCCGGCACCGACAAACCTTCCTCATTTTGAGACACCACCTCCCCATTTCTGAAAATTGAGAACCTCAAAAAAATTGGCCGAAGCCAGCTACGGAGACAGAAAGAGGATTTTCTCCCTTCTAAAACTCAACAGATCAAATGTCGGACCTTTTTTCCTTCTCCTTTTCTTTCCTTCTCTGTGTCAGTCCAGAATCATATTTCTTATCCAATCATGAATATTCTAATGTTTTTCCATATCACTGTTTTGTCTCTTCAAGTCATGAATCTTAAGGAAGCTGACATTGAAATTTCTCTATCAATTGGGATTGGTTTGGTTAATGAAAGGATCAAAAGTCAAATCCTCAACAATTTCAAGATTTCAATAAACTCGGTTTATGCAAATCTCTGTCGCCATTTTAATATGCATTTCAACTTTCCCTTTAAATGAGATCATAATTTCAAATGAAAAATGTCTTCACTTTCAATCTCTCATTATTTATACGTTTAATTTATGAGATGTCTTAACTAGTTGAATTATGTTTAACTACTGTATTTATATACACTTAAAAAAATATATATTCAAAATTTGCAATTTTTTATTAGTAATTATATTGAAATGGGCCCAACAACGATGGAGCCTATTTGAAGGCCCAATTTAATTTTAAAAGCCTATTTCTTAAATGCCAGTGGCCTTGGGCCCAATCTCGCAGGCTATGTTGGCTGGAAGCCCCTCTGTACACACAAATAAAGAAGAAGATTAAGATTATAAATTTAATCCTCCATTCTGAATATTATGCCTATTTTACCCTTAAACTTTATAAAGTTTCGATATCGTCAAGTTATGGATCGTATTTTTATTTAGTCACCGTTATTAATACTATTAACGAAATATTAATATGATATTCATGATAATAATTTATTTAGTTGTCTATCATATCAAGCTAACTTAGCCAGTATTTATTTAGTGGACATACCACTAAACATTGTTGGAGGTAAGAGATGGCAACGACATACAAAATTTATTAAAATTATTCTTGGGAATTTTTTTTATTTAACACAATAACAACTATATAATTTAGCTTTAAGTTTAAAGTTATGGTGAAGTACAATGAAATAAGAAATGATGGAGACCGAATTGATAAAAAGACTAAAAAAAAGGGTGAAATAAGTCGAATCCAACGAAATTTACTTAGAACTTACAAACACTTGAAAGATCAAGTCATGCAAATGTCCAAATCGAACTATGAAAATACTCAAATTCTGCAACAAAGTTGAGTACATAAAAAAAAAAGTGTTCAAACTCGACAATAAAATTTCAAAACCAAGCTAATAAACACCCAACATGGCCAAAAAGGATAAACAATGTCATGGGTGAAATTATCCTACAAGGTCAAATCGTCTGGGTCGAGCTCGAGGTGTATTCTACAACCTTACATTTTGCATCTTTCAACGAAACTCTTCACTGACTTAAGCATCAAAACGTGTTGTGCTTAGCACCACACTAGTGTATAGATTTATTGTACATGGCAGGTGAACCAAAATTTTCATCGTTGAAACACATATTCAAATTACTGCATCAACATCGAACTCCTAACAAAGCCACATAGGTCTATCTTCAAAAAAAAAAAAAAAATTAAAAGAACCAAACAAATGAGAGGTCCACGTCTAAGAATAGGGAGGGGAAAAAATAATTCTCCTTTTTTTTTTTTAAGAAAGAAGAAATTGCGTATATATAAGTTAGATATATGAAATGTGAAATATTAGAAAATGATAAAGAAAAAAGAAAAGAGAGAAAAACAAAAAAAAAAGGACACATAGAAAGACAGAAGTGTGCCCCATCAAAGATCCTCTTCCCAAACCTACCCATCCTCCAAAATCATATAATTATATTAAATATTAAAAACAACACACAGTTTCATATTTAGAAAATTTATCCCAAATCCAACATTGTTGTGTCTTGTTAATTTTATCAAAACCCAAATCTTTTTCCTTAATTCTTAACTTTATCTTACCAATCACAATATCATCACCATAATAATAATAGTGATCAAATGTAATCAATTTATCAAAAATTCAAATTAATTATTGGGTTTCAATTAAAAATGGATATTTATTTTTTTATAATTCTCTTCTCTCTCTCTCTCTCTCTCTCTCTCAAATTGTTGGTTGGAGACAATGTTTTTGAGAAACAAAGACACTCACCCACATGTCTTTCCTTCCTCTTTCTTGTCTTTCTTAAGTTCTCTTTTCCTCTCCATTTTCACTTCATTTCAAAATATATTTGGTCCTATAAAAATCAATTTGGTCTCCATATGTACTAAAAAACAAAAAATTTGGTCTCTATAATTTTAAAGGCGGTATTAGCTTTGATTTGGTCTATATATGGTTTAGAACTTAATTTCATTTTCGATTCTCTATGGTGTGGTTAAATCTCACGAGTCGTTTTACCCATTTGAAAAATCCACCTTTATTTTTTAACTCAACTCTAAACTCTAGTAGATTCAATTAACACACTTACCCTAATAGAAAACTACTACGTAAAAATCCAATTGAAACTTTTAAAATCATAGAGACCGAACCAAAACTAAATCCAAATTTTATTGACTAAATTTAAAAATAAGCTCAAACTATAAAGGTTAGATTGAAAGGTTAAAACGAGGGGACAGGACATTTAAAACTCTTGCATCTTCCCTTCTAGAATTGCTTAGACTAATATTACCAAATTGACCCTGTGTTGTGTCTTCCCCTCCCTGCTCCCTTGCATGCCAGTTGCTTTATTAGCTGTTATTTTTTCCATCATCATTACCTTCCCAATTTAATAATCCAAAAAATAAATGAAAAGAGAAAAAAAAGAAATTAGAAAAATCTTATAAAGGGGTTAGTTGGTAATATGGGTCCAGCCCATAAAGAGGTCATTTTTCTGAGATACTTATGAGTTGGCTTTGTTAAAAAGTTAATGTGATGTGTCAATTATTGTATTTTTCATATTACAAAATTAGTGTGTGTGTATAAATATATTAGCCCATCATTTCTTTCCATTGGAAAAACCTCATTATAGATCAAGTGAAAAAGGACATATTTTCTTAAAGGAAATTTACCCCTTTTGGTGAAATATTGCTACACGTATTTCTTTATCTATCTACTAAACAACTAATTCTCTTATAGTGTACGTTTAAATAAACAATTTCGTCCGATCCATTCATCTTTTTAACTTTGACGTTATAAACATAACTTGTGAAAGTTTATAAGTTTTATTATTAGACATTTTTTTAATTAAAGTTCAAGTTAAAATAAATAGTCTGGTTTGATCTATTCATCTCTTTTATCTATGACCTCGATTAATATTATTTCATTCTTCACGTATATACAACAATGGATCCCCACTCTAAGAAGTCTAGATATGAACTTATTTATGATTGAGTACGCTTATCTTTTCAATATAGAAAAGGTCTAGCTATTAATTCGCAAAAGATAATAATATATGTAATAGAGATAATAATGAAAATAGTATATGAGTCCAAATTACACAATTCGACATATACGTACATCCAGAGGACATCTCGGGTCACCAAGATTAAACTCGATTATGATGACTAGGACGGGATATTAGTAAAATTATATGACATTATAATACAACACAAAAATTAATCTAATGATTGAACAAAGGATGGTGTAAAGGAAAGAGAAAGAGACTTTACTATAGGGAATGGGCCATGTTTGGAGTGCGAATGCCATGGAAGTGAACTTGAATTATAGCTTTCCAAATTCAATTGGAATTGGAATTTATTTCCTTTCTCACTCATCAATTTATTTATTCCCAAACCTACCCCCACACCTCATCTTTCTCTCTCTTAATTTCCTTACCATAATTACCGCTTTTCAAAACACCTATTTTTGTTCAGGTACTTTTAAAAATATCATTTTAGCGCATTCATTTTTTATTTTTACCTAATTTACTTCTATCATAATCTTAACATGACACTTCACTCACCAAATCAATTTATTAAAATGTAGCCACAAATTTGTATTAAGCGGTTTACATTGTATAAAGTTTGTGTTCAAAATTTTCAAATAGGAATCAAATTAGTAATTTTTTAAAATACAAAATATAACGCCTAAAATAAATAAAAATTGAAGGTATGAAGATCAAAATGAATGTTTTAAAATGAACCTCAACCAAAACCAAAATTACATCCATCAAAACCTTATAATTATCATTGTTATTATTATTATTATTTTACTCTTTTAGTTTAACCAATTGCTGAGGGATTTGATTCCTCTTATAATGTTTTAACTAGTTGAATTAAGTTTATTATTATTATTATTATTATTATTATTATTTTACTTTTTTTACCGACGGAAAAGGGCCCCTCGTGTGAAGAGCATGCAAATGTTATTATAATTATAGTTTTTCTCTAACCTTTCCGTGCAACTTTCTGCCACCCAATGGCTGAGGTTTTCCCTTTTTAGTTTTTTTTTTTAATTACATGATTACAGTATAATGTATCTACTTTAAAATTTAAAAAAAAAAAATCCTAATAACATAAATAATATGGATTCTAAAAAATATCACAAATTCGTTTTTCCAAAATATAGCATCAAGGTAACCTTTTTAATGTATTTTTTATTATTATATTTGAGTTTAATTTGGCATATGCTATTTTTTTAAAATTTATAATTTTAATGCTGTATTTGAAAATATATTATATTTTTTTTATTATGTATGTAATTAATGGTTCTAACATTTTTATTCTATTTATGACAAAATTTTGAAGTTGGAAATTATTTCCATGTTTTGCTCTTTTAAAAAACTGTGCTGAACGGTAATAATTTTTTAATCTTATAAGGTACTCACGTAAAATTCTTTTAAAACCATAATTATTAAAATTTATTTTTTAAAGATCGAGACAGTAAAGTATGAGGGAGTAGTGCTTAATTTATAAAATAAAAAATAAATAACAAAAACTTTATCATCTAACACAATCTAAGTCTTTACCTAGTATTGATCTAGGTATCTATCGCAAAACAAACGTTGTCCTTCAGATAATCCAAGGATGTTTCTTATCCTCAGTTAATTGAGGGTCAATTACACATCGACCTCTCTTCTTTACCGTAGGATTTTGAGATGTCATCAACCACTCATCACATTTAGCAAACCGTGCAAAGAAAGTCAAAGGACCTATTTCCCATAACTATCATTTCCAAGTTCCTAGCGACATGTAACCTGGACACTCCCAACTTACTATAATTAAAGGAGCATCTCATCCTTTATTAAGTCATTCAAACGAGGATGTACAGATATTGTGAAGGTGTAAATTTGTACAGACACTGAAAATATTTTATGTTCTTAACTTGTATATGTATAAGTTTTCAAAGTTAAAAATGAGAGTACAAACTTTAAAATTTAGGCATTATTCTCTTTGAGTTGTGTCATTTGTACAAAAATTAGTGTCTTTTTAACTCCATAAATTTACATTTTAGAAAATAGAAACCATTATCAAAAGGAGCTCTCCAAATATCAATTTTTTACTTTTTGCTTTCTTCTTTTCCCAACTTTTTACTGTTTACTTTCCCTCAATCAACACAAAGCATCTCATAAAGAAAAATAAAATGCAAAACTGCCAAAAAAAAAACACAAACAAGAAAGTGAGTTTTCATTTCTATTCACTTTTTTTTCTTAAATTCATATATCATTTATCATTTTTTAAGGTTTTTTTCTCTCTCTTTACTAAATAAAAATGAGAATCTTTAGCTCTCTTCCCAACTCTACTTCCCACGAAAAAAAATAATGTGTCTCTCCTTTTATCAAGAAAAATGTTTCACCTTCTTTAATCAAAAGACAAAAAAGGGAATACAAATCAAGATCGGACCAAAAAACAAAGAAAAATGATACATATTTTCAAAAATATTGAAACCGAGACGAGAACTAGATTGTTGCTTGAAAGAGGAAAATGTGTCGAGCAGCGTCCCGTGAGAGACGCCGTAAAAGAGAGAAGAAAAAAAAGAAAAAAGATAATTATAAGAAAGGATGGGCCATTTTTTTTTCTTTTTTGTTTTAGATCATAGCTTTTATGAGAAAGGGTAGGTGTGTTCATAATGGTGGTGGGAGACATTGTGAGTTAACAATTGGAAGTAAATTAAGGACACTTTTGCTCTGTTTTGTAGGGTCAAACAAAGGGAAAGATATTGAATCATCTCTAAAGCTCTGTCCATCTCATTTTGAGGCTGTGTCCTTCTCCCTGGCCATGGCCATAAAGATATGTCAATTATACAACACACATATTTTCTCCATACTTTGAGACCTATGATATTGGGTGTCGGGATAATAGACAGCCTTCGTATCTGGCATGATATATACTTGAAGAGTTCACGGATCAATTGTTTGATCTCAGCGAGATGATGGACCCTAAACTTAACACAAACATGAATTATTTGAGATGGGTAAGATTCAAATTTTTAGATTTTGAATTAGGCCATCCTAATAAATATATATGGTATATATTAGGAGTGAAATTATTATACAAGTGAGACCAAAAAAGCGACGTGGGTCAAGTTGCTCGAACTGAACCGCCATACAAAATTCAACCCGACTAAATCCACAATCAAGTCAGTCCATAAGAACTAGCCCAAGAAAACTTCCTTTTATAAATAAGAGGAGAGGCCTAGAGTGCGAGATAAGTTCTATAAACTGAACGATGTGTTTGGTTTAAACATCAAAGTGTGCTGCATATCAATGTACAAGTATCCACCAGAGCATTCTGGTCAGAGCCTGAATCCTAATGGAGCGCATTAATCATATATTTTAAGTTAAAGTTGAGATTTATACCCCTTTTTTTTTAAACAAACCCCATGATTATAGATGTGACTACCGTATAATTAAATGAAGCTTTTTCTTTAGGAATTCCTAATTACAAAAAGCCTATTTGACCCTTCTTTTACCCTTAAAGCCCCCACTTAATCATTTACCCATAAATATACATATATTTCCAACCTCTCTCCCTCTCAAGTTTTCACAACCACAATGGTATAGATATTTTCTTTTTAAGTTGTCCCATTACCTAGTTTACTTGTCTTTATCAAATGTATATATATATATATATATATTTTTTTTTTTATTATTATTATTAAAGAAGATTTTTCATCAATACCCATTAAGGCAACAAAACTTTATATATTTTATTATATTTGATTCCTAATCTAGGCAGTAAATTTTATGTCTTTTTCCATGCTACTTTAATATGAAATCAGGTAAATTAATATAATTGGGTTTTCACTATTAAGTTTAAATAATTTAATTGAGATTGGACTCATTTGTCTTTTTCTCATGTATTGAACCCATTTCATTCTATTTGATAAAGTTAATCTCTCTTTAATTTTAATAATATTTCTTTGTTTCTAAAATTGCTTTTATAAATCACACCCATTTTGACCAACCAAATAGTTAAAATAATTAAATAAAAAATACCCAAACTCAACAATAAAATATATATTTTTTTATTTTACGACATGCGGAAGCAAGATTCAAGATCACAACCTCTTGATTGGAGATATGTGTCAATTACAATTGAGCTATGTTCAATTTTATTTAACCTTTTACTAATCACAAAATAAGACGAATAAAAAATTATAATTTAATTGATCAAGCAAGACATAATTAGTAACACTCTTGAAAGTAAGCATACTAATTTTTAATTCGACGAAATTATAAATTTTTTTAGTACCCGAAATTATAAGTTAAAATGATTAAAAATAAGTTGTCCAATATAAAAATTAATAAAAAAATACCCTAAACCTTTTATATTGTATTTAATAGTTGGTTAAACTTTTAAAAAACAAACTCTCCAAATTGTATGTAAAATTATTAGATTTTTAATTTGTATTATATATTATTTAAAACTTAACTAAACTTATAAAAGTTTATTAAACACACAATTAAAATTCATCCATAAGTGTCGTCCAAAATTATTTAACTAAAAAATAATTTTAAAAAAAGTTTTATTTTATGGAGAAAATTGATGGGTTGAAAAAAACAGAAACTGCACATGAAAAAATCCAAAAAGATGACAAGGATTTGAAAGAAAGAGGAAGTTGCACGCGCAAGGGAGCGGTGGGTGAAGCACACGCGCCGAAGAGAGAGAAAAATAAGTATTTAATGAAAAATGGTTCTGCTTTTGGTTTGTGCGTTGGGAGTCGAGAGAGAGGAACAGAAAGTTTTGTAAAGAGAGAGGGAAACCAGAAAAATAACCCTATTTATTCCCACAATTACCAAACTGCCACTCTAACCAGCCGACCACGGACAGTATCTTTGTCTGATGTATCACACTCACTGTCTCACACTCCCACCATTTTCCCTTTTTTTATTTTTATTTATTACTCAATTAATCCAGAATTTATCCACCGCACATTAAAAAAATAATAATAAATCAAATTTTATCTCGACCAAATTGCACATACACCATCTACACATACACACCGACTCGCTTGTTATACTGGATCCGACGCATCCGGTAGTACTAAGTTTAACACATTTTGATGTCTAAGTCAGATCAACGATTCAGTTGAAAGTAGTAAAAAGTAGGACTGTCTAGAACGTACGTGCACTCCTACCTTCTCAACCTAGCATGGTTGTGTTGGGTCTGGTATGATCTAGTTGGATTGTACTGTTGGGTCGGCTCGTTTTTTAGGTGAACTTGATATCGTAATCTCACTCCTATAACAATACCAGTGAACCTTAAAATCTTAAAATATATATATATATATATATTTTTTTTTTCATAAAATGTTTTCTTAATTTCTTCTCGTAAAATTGATTTTTATGGTTCACTTGCAAAAACTTAGAAGGCAAGTAAATAGATTAATTATTTGAGTTACAAAGTAATTAATTTTTACCATGGTGTGAATTTGATTATTGCATGTAAAACTTTATGACTTCAATTTAACCTTATAGTAGATTGAATATGATGTATTATAGTTATCAAACATAATTTTAATACTTCCTTTGCAAAAACATAATTTTAAATTATATATTCACTAATTTATTCAACATCATCATTTTTGTCACGGCGATAATAATTTTAAAAGGGGAGAAATGGTCCTATCAACCAAGTCAAAATTTAAGTTGGGTTATCAATTTCATATTTAATTGATATGTGACCATTTGGAATAGTTATAAATTTATTGAAAACACTTTTTGGAATTTTAAGACCCTTTAGAAAAATTGTACTAAATAGTATTTAAATTCAAAAGATTAAATATTTGATTTCCGTTTGCAGATTAAGCAATATTATATATTTTTTGACACTTGGTCAAATAATCAGAAATTATAAAGTAGTTCTATATACTAATTTCAATTAAACATAATTAAATTATAATTATGTAGTGCAATATGAAAAGGACAAGTAAATCTTACTCTTTCAATTTCATTTAATTAAACTCTAATCAAATGCTTTTTAGCAGGGTTTAGGTACATTACAGTTGAACTTGAAGATTTCTTTTACTAAAATAAATTTTGTCCATTTTTCGAGTATTTTCTTAGTCGGGTAGTTTTGGTTAGTACAAACAAAGAGAAACAGTGGAGAATCGAATTTTGAACCTCAAATTATTGATTTTGTAACCAGTTGAGGTAGGTTAAAGATTGCTCTTAAAAACATTTTTTGTTCTCTATGCTTTCATTGAAATTTAGTTTGAAACGATTTAGTCGGTATCCAATTTAGTAAGAAACTTCACTGAATGTTAACAAACATTTTTAACAATATGAACTAAATTGTTGCATACTTTTTTTTTAATACGACATGTGGGATTGGGAGGATTTGAAATCGTGACCTTTTGATCGGACATTAGTGCCTTAACCCATTGAGCTTAATTGTTGCATACTAAATTTTAGAGATTAAATCACTACCAATTTGAAAATATAAGGGTTAAAATCGTTCAAAATTATTAATTCGAAATCATTATTTCAACCAAATTAAATGAACCAAACTAATTTTTAACCTAATATTTTTCATCGAATCAAGTAAAGAGATAAAAAGTGAAAATTTCTCACATAAATATTGGTAGTAATAGTACTCTACTAGTTAATTAAAATTATGTGTAGCTTTCGTGGCCACAAAACACACACGTCGTTTCTTTTCTTTTTTCTTTCTTTTTTTTAATTACATTTTTTTTATTTTTTCAATCTCATAAATCATTCTCTTTATCTAAAAAAATAAATAAATAAATCCGACAGCATATCCTCCAAAGCTAAAGAAGGAACATCATAATATCCTTGTGTTCTAACAAACTTCCTTCATGTATATAAAATATTTTCTCCCCTCCCTCCCCTTTCAAAAACAATTTTATGACTTTGTGGAGAATTCTTTTTCTTTTCCTTCTTTTTTTTTTCTCTTCAAAACTATTTAAATACATAAGAACTTTCATTTTTTTTCCCTTTAGTTTTGGAATTTTCTCCTCTTATTGACCTTTTGTAAAACTTATATCGTTGAAAAAAATTTTAAAAAAACCTTTCTAATGAGGTTGACAAAAAAAAAAACATCTATTGATACAGAAATTTAGTTTAATAGTCTTTTAATACGTATACACACATGATATCTTCAATTTATTTATTTATATATTAAAATCAGAAATTTATATTTTGATGGTGGAAAGTATAAAGGTTTATTTAATTTAATATTTTAAAACAAGATAATAAATTACATTGGTTAAATTATACTAGAGAGGGAGATAAATTGGAGGAGAGTGGTACCTACACTTTCAAGAGACAAACTAATTAAACATGTTTATTTGCTATTAATGGTATCTATAGAAGTGATAAGAAAAAAAAGTAAAAGTAAAAAAATAAATGAAATCAAAGGTTGCCGGTGAAGGAATTGTGAAGGAAGATTTATGAGTAGTGGTGTGTAAAGGAGGATAATTTTGTCTAAAAAATGTTTCTTCCTGGTCTGCCTTTTATATATATTATAGATAGAATTACCAAGTTCACACATCTTCTATAATAAAATGGATTCGACGAAATCTGCAAGATAGAAAGAATTGCACGTCGGTGTGATGCTAGTCATATACACTCTAATGCTTAAGTCATATTAGGTACATTTTATGTGAAGTGTAACAAGAAGTAGAATTTTTAGCCTACTTTGATCGTGAGTTTTCACCCTTTATTTATAGAATAGAAAACCTAGAGTTGTCGGGACATCTTCTCCTCTTTTGAACTCTTTAAATATCGGGATTTCGAAATTGACAGCCTCTTTATCAATTATCAGAGAAAGTTTTTCTGATTCGAGGTGTTTTTACGTTGCTTTATTCGAGCCTTGGCCTGGTCAGCTTACTGTGTGCCCTGACCAAGCTAGCACATGGGTAGGCCGACCCACGGGTTGGAATCCCAAGAACCAATCAAACCAGCCCATGGGTAGATTGGCCAATGGCCAAAAAAACCGGCTCATGAGCTTATCGACTTTTAGTCATGGACATAGCCTCCAATTTTTTGCTTGTCGACTTTGGTCCATTCTCTTGATCTTGCTTTATTTCATCCATAACAATATGACATGTAATAATAGATTGTTTTAGTCCGACAATTTGGGGGCGAGGGTAGGATTTTAACGTTCAACTTTTTGTTCGATAATATATATCTTAACCAGTTTAGCTATGTTCAAGTTAGCTATGTAATAGTTATGATAAAAGTGACCATACCCTTCAAGATAATATATTAATATTATGTTGTACTACATCTAAAAGTATCAATATGTCATTAATAAATAATATGGTGCAAATGTTTGATCACTCGTGTGAATAAGCTTGATGAATACTTAATACCTTTAATTAAGTAAACAGTAATGTTTTTTAATTAATTTTCACACATAAATAAATAATTATATATCCAAATTCGTACTTATCTAAGTGCATATGTGGCTAAAACAGTAATCAAATCAATGCCATCAAATGAAGAAGTGATTGATCAACCATCTTCATTTTCTCTCATTTAATCATTCATAATGCTCAAATAGTGCTTCTACATTAAATAAATCATGTTCATATTATATGATGTGACCCAAGTATTTATTTTTCTAAAAAGTTATTTTTATATACTCCTTATTAATTACTAGTTTTTTTTCCCATTCCAAGAAATAATGACTAACCTTTCATTGACCAATTATTAAACTAGAATTGACTAAAAAGTTGATGAATATTAAATTTTCTTTTTTATTATTACTTGCCAATTCTCATATATAAATGACGAATAGCGACATTTTTTTTATCGGATAACATAAGTTGCATAACATTGTAAAATGAGTTTTTTTACTAACTATTTGAGAACTTCTTTTATAATTCTATTTTTACTTTATGTTTAAAAAACAATTTATATACATACAATCAATTCTATTGTTGTACCATCTACTTGTCAAAGTGAACATAATTTAGTGGTAATTGATATATATATCCAATCAAGAAGTTGTGAGTTAGATCTCCCACCCCCACATGTTGTACTAAACTTAAAATAAAATAAATAAATAGCTTCAAAACTTTTCATTTTGATTTAAAATCGCTTTTAAAATATGAAAAAAGAGAGGGAGAGAACTAAAGGCAAAAAAGAAATTATCAACAAAAAAAAAATATATATAACATTGATGGATATGTTGCATTATACACATAAACACGTAAACAGTTAGCAATGAAACTATTTATATCTTCTAATTTTTTTTAATACAACAAATATGAATAGGGAGGATTGAACCTCCAACCTTTAAATAAGGATCAAAATGCTATGAATTACGTTTAGACATATTTTATAAGATTTTCATGGTCAAATAATTATGTTATGAAATGAGTTGGAATCCAAATAAAATACAAAGGAAGAAACAATATTTAATTAAAAGTAGTAAAGAAAAAAATTCCATAAAAAGGGGAAAAGAGGGAGCTTAGAGATAAATGTGTTTGAAATTAGAATAGTTGTCTTGTCATATGGAAATGCTTAGAATTTCAACACGATGGCTACATGAGTAATTAGCCTTAAGAGAGTGGAGCAATGGGTGAGTGACACGTGTCATCTAAAAAGGAGGAAAAAAGAAAGAAGAATCTAAGAATGACAAGGCATTGATTGGCTTAGTGAGTAAATGAGACTCAATAAAACATGGTATCTTTTCATTTTGATTGGCTACATGAGACCCAACTTGGGAAAAATTTTCAAACTTTATTTCCCCCACCATGTTTTGTGTCACTTTATTTTCAAAACTTTTGTTTCTTCTTTCAATTAATTTTCAAACTTACTTTTTATTTGGAAAAGAAATATTTGTGAACATTTAGGTAGCTGGATGAGGCTAGTAGTGGTGGTCGAGACTATTGAGATTAATAAGTTAAAAGTAGAAATTAAAGATAGAAACTTAAAAGAAAAAAAAAACG
This sequence comes from Momordica charantia, assembly GCF_001995035.1. The sequence goes on along the minus strand of NW_019104500.1, from coordinate 1,478,843 downwards.
TTAGGATGAAATCAATGGAAATGATTTGTTAATAATATGTATAGATGATTAAGTATATACTATAGTATATGGACTAAAGTTTTTTGGTCCAATTGATAGTTTAATAGGGTATCAGAGTAGAATGTCTCAAGTTATGTAATTTATTTTCTGTTTTGTATAATAGTTCATTGGTTGCGTCTTGTGCTAATTTTCAAGTCCACAAGTGGGGTAGTATTATATCGTGATTAACAAATATGTAATATGTAGGTTCAAGATTTGCCATGTGGACCATTAATCTAAGAACATGTGGCTGGCTCTCAGTTCGGCATGCATGTGATGAAGTGGCACTATCAGAGTTACCTACCACCAACCCAAAAGTCAGGTTAGCTGAGCGTCGCTTCTTTGGCTCCTGATCTTGAGCTCGCTTTTCTTGGCCTCAGGCTTGGCTTATTCTTGGAGTCCTTGCCTTTTCGATACTTTAGGCCCTTGCCCTTGGCCTGGTCTCGACTCCYCCTGGCTAAGTACTTTCAATCTAGCAGGCTAGCTGCCTGTTCCGCCCCTAAGTCTTAGACATTTTGGCGTAGGTTGGAGCCCCTTCATTCAATCGAAGAGCCGGTCCTCTTCCGTCATATCAAAAATGTCCAGGGAGAACTACGAAAGATGGCCTGACTTAGGAATGAGTGATATCCCTAAGTAGAATCTCTTTAACATAGGTCCTAAAAAAGGCCGCTGGCGCCAACAGAAAATCTACTAACACCTTATACATGCATCAGAGTAGCGTAATTGCATTTCCCAAAGTTCCCTTATAAAAGGCAGCACCATACCTTTCCAGAGGCATGCAATCTTTATGCAACTTTACTAAGTTTGACTCAACACCAACTTGAACTAAGTACTAATATCAACTTTGGAGTGTACATGGTCGAGCACCACAATGGTGTAAGATTCTGTTTGCAGGTCGTCAACTCATCTCGTCAACAGCTCACTTCGAATCACCTAACGTGACACCTCATCCGGAATCTTGGATACAAATTATAAAAGACAAAAAGTTTACTTTAACCATTTAAAAAATGTATGGAGTAAGATTTGTGCTAATTTGTATATAGTTTGAAATGATATTCTTTTCCCTTAAAAGAGATCCAACTCTTATTCACAAACTTGGTATGGTTTTTATAATAGAATTGTCACATGTGTCAAAGGGAAAAAGAAAAAAAAAAAGAAAAAAAAAAGTTATTTTTCATGTATCTAATTGTCTTGATTTAGATGTCTCAATTCTATTCAATCGCTATTTGAATTGTTTTTTTTTTGGCTGGTTTTGTCTTGTAGATGAGGATGGCTTTAATTTCTATTTCAAACAAAGAGAGCAACCTTTTGTCTCTTAAACTTTTTTCCTTTTTTCCTTTTAATTATTTTTTTTTTAATTTTGAAATAAAATGCGGAGGCAGAGAGAGTAAAAAGAGATTTAGGGCATGTTCACATGTGACACTTACATTAAAATTCACAAAAAATAATAATAACAATAATATCAATTTACAATAATTTGTATAATAAAAATAATAGGCTCTTTGAAAAAATCGTAAAAAGAAATCCAATGTATATGACATTTTTTTTTAATAATCTAGAAGATGACAGAAAAAAAAATTAGCTAAATTTTAAGACTTTTTATTTTGGTTGAAAAGCGTTATTTTGTCGAGAAATATTCTCTTGAAAATAAGAATATATATATATATATATACACACACATGCAGTATAATAAATATATCTATTTAGATTTTGTGACTATATTTGAATTTGGTTACTACTTCTAAGGTATCTGACAAATTTTAATTAAATGATTATAGAAAATAATAAAATTTTAAATATAAAGATAGTCTAATGAATTTTTTAAAAATAAAAAGTTAATTAATATTAAAATCGTTATTAAACAACATATTAAATCTCTATCTTTCCACTAAAACAAGGAAGATACTTTTTATTAATAAACAATTAAATCACCAAAAGAAATTACTAAAAGTTATAAAGCAATTGCAATAACTGAAATAACCAAATGAATTTTATAAGTGCAAATTAAAAATTAAAAAAAAAAATAAGTTAATGGTATCTTAGACCATGGCAAAAAAATCTCTTATCTCTCATCTCCATTTTCAACTAAAATAATTTCTTTTTCAATTTTTTTTTATAAAATATTGTGAATTTGATAAGAGGCAGAATAATAATGAGAGTGCCTGAAAGGGCATGTGAAAAAGCAAAACTCCTCTTACTTTGAAGCAAAAAGTGGAATTCTTTTTTTTTTTCTTTTGAAGAAAAAAAAATACTTTTGCAAATTCTAAATACTTAACCCCTACTTTTCTGACTAATCAACACAAAAGGTGGAGGGAGAGAATTAAAAATTTTTAAGAAATTATATATTCATGCAATCATCCTGCGACCATGTGGTTCTACAATATCAAGTAGTCATTATACAGTTTACGTTTAAATGATATTGGTTCATTTTTTGTTGTTATATTTTCAAATTCTTATTTTAGTCATTATATTTTGAAAATGTCGATTTTGATTTTGATCCATGTACTTTAATAGGAATTTACACGCAATGAGATCATTTTAATACATATTTATGACCACGTTTCAATAAATTTAGTTCCGTTTGCTATTCTTTTGTTTTGTTATAAACTTTTTAAAAATCTAAACTAAATTAAAAAAAAAAACATTATGAAAATTTGTTATTTGGTTTTAAAAATTGGCTAGGAATTCAAATACGATAAGCATACTAAATAAAATTGTGAGAAAACAAACATAATTTTAAAAACAGACAACTAAAAACGAAATTGTTATCAAATAGAACCTTAGTTAGTGAAGTGTAATGCTCTAAAATTGAATGATCAAAATAGTCACTTAACAAGTACATGAACCAAATATATGTGTTTTACAATTACACATACTAAATTGAAGCGTACGTGAATCAAGATAGAAATCATTTTAAGTCCTCTTGGTTCAAATTTGAAATTCTGTTGAAAGTGTTATTCTCTATTCATACTAAAAATTTTCTTGAAATAATAATGACGTAGAGTAGCATATGTACCAAATTAATACATGAAATTATCCCAAAAGCCAAATTATAGTGGTTGAACATTAAAAATAAATAAATAATAAAGTTGATTGAGCCATCTCTCTGTCTGTGAATCATTAGAGAGAGAAAGGGGAGGAGAGAGAGAGAAAAATGGAAAAATAAAATAATAATAATAGTGGTGGGGGCATCTTTTAATAACGACAACAGCAAAAATAAAATAAAATATGCAAATATTTATTTATAAATAAGAGAACCATGCCTTTCTAACATGGACAAATTAAAATACCTTTATAATTATGATTTTCATATACTCCCAAACATTTTTTTCCTCTCTCAAAATTTTGAGTTTTTATTTTTCTTTTTCTTTTTAGCATTATTCTTTAAATTGAGGATTTCATTTTCATCACTAAATGAGAGAACAAGTGTGTGTGTGTGTGTGTTTAGACTTTGGAGATATCTTGTGATTGTTGATTGAGTATGAATGGGAGAGTTTGTTTACAAGTTTGGGTTTGGTTTTTTTTAATTACTAACTCGTTCTTGTTGTTTTGGGAAGTGTTCGGGTCTACTATGACATGGTCGGTTGAGTTAACAAGAATTCACTTTATACTAATTTTATTTATTTTGGTACTTGTATTTCAGCCAACTTTTGTTCTTTTTAGTTCAGATACAAAACATTGGTTTTAGTTTCGTACTTTTAAAATTGGTCCGGTTTGTAAAATAATAACGTAAGTTTTGTACATTATAAAAACTCTTCCATACAAATTTATGACTACGTTTCATAAAGAAAAAAAAATCTCTGTTATGCTAAAATTGAAAATGAAAAAATGGGACAAAAAATAAAATAAAATAGTCAAAAGGACCAAAAATTATAGTAAACTTTGTTTTGTTTGCATAAATATTTGTTGAGTACATATACATACGCGTGTGTCTATATATATATATATATATATATATATATGTTTTGATGGGGCTGTTTATTTTTTTCAAAATTATTTTATAAAATTTGAGATGGGGAAGTTTGTAAAAAATGAGACTATTATGTTTGTTAAATAATTAATGAAACTTTTATTTAAGAGGAAAAGGAAACCATATGAATGTGGGTTTCAGATTATTTTAATTAATGGAATAAAGGAGAGTTTAGATAAAATGGAAGAAAAATATTCATAAGAAAACTCCCTTTTAAAATATAGGAGAAAATGTAATCATGGTACAAGACAACCAATAGAAGAATTTCTAAAAAAAAAAAAAAAGCACCAATCAAAGAAGATTGATGCTTTTTTTTATATATAAATATGAAAAATAATTGTTAAAATAATTATTGAAAAGTACTTGAATGAAATTATTTTAAGGGAACTAGTGAAGTGGTTGAGAGTTTTTGAATGTGATTAATGAACCCTATACAAAATTCTTTAATGATTTTTTTCCTTCAAATCCATCTGAAAAATCTAGCCCTTTTCTCTTACACAACACCTCCCCAATCAAATAACTTTATCACTTGAAGAAAAAAATCCAATCATATAACACTAATTTAAGACAATTTATAAGGTTTGACCGATGAAATTAATTTTGTCAGTGCTTCGAAAAAAACATAAAAATTAAAGTTTAAAGACAATTTATAATTTTTATACGCAATGTAAATACTTTAGGGGCCGTTTGATCCAAGATTCTGGTGAAACAGGCATTTGAAATCCCACGTTTGTTTTGTGGTAATGTAAGATACCTAAGTATCTCGAGATGTTCGGGTATCCTAGGATCCCCATTTGGAAGGCATTCGAGTCGATTTGAATGCTTTTTTGAAACATGGGTTTCCATGATTTCCATGTCGAGGACATCCAATATTGACATTTTTACCCTTCGTTATTTTTTCATATATTTTCTTTTATCAAAGTTCTTTGGTTTTATCTGTAATTTTATAGTTTAAATAAGTTAATATACTCATTGACTGATAAGCAATTGAGTATATACATGTATTATATGTACACTTCAATTAAATTATATAATATTTCCATTTAATTTTAACATTTTTTAACGGTCAGCTTATCTTTGATATTTTTATTTTTAAAAGAATATAATTTGATAATATAATAAATGAATTTTACCCCATAGAACATTAATTCTATAATTATATTTTTAAAAATATTAAAGTTGAAAATGAAATTTATATTCCATACTAATTATTTTTAAAAAAAGTCTTATATTAATATGAATTTTACCTAATAACATACAAAAATTAATACATATACGCAATTAATATAAAAAACCATAAAATATTAAATTAATTTTAGGAAAATCTATTATATAAATGCAAAGTATATTAGATTAATGTATAAATTATATGAATAATCGTAATGATGTTTTTGGAACATTATATAAATTTAGAACATTCCCATGAATAAATTCTACAAAACAAACGTGATTATCCAAATATTCCTGGACATCCTTATATATTTTCCTACGAAACAAACGTGACCATTTGAATATGTCGGACATCTAAAATTCCAGACATCTGAAATTTCAGGCATATGAAGATGTCGGACATTTGCATTCCAAAAAACAAACGGTCCCTTAATGTAACTTTATGGCTACATTTTAAGAAATTTAGTAAGTAAAATGCTATGTTAACATTTTGATAGAAATAAATAAAATAAAAATAAAATGATCAAAATGGTTACTTTTCTAAAATACATAGACCAAAACGAATTTTTCAAAAGTTTAAGAACAAAAAAAGATTAAACCTATATGAACTAAAACAATATCTAAACAGAAAATTAAATTAAAATCAAGTGTAGATACTAAATTAGTAATTTAATCCAAAGTTTTTTAATACAAAAAAAAAAAGTCTTTTAGATTCAACTCCCACACCTTGAAATGATTAATAATTTTAAGAATCAATTATTTCAATGAAAAAAAAAAAGAAGGGAATAGAAAGGCTGGCTAGAATTAGAAAACAAATATAAACATCTTGATTGAACGATTTGTAAATATTAAGATTATTGTGGATTTTAAAACATTATTAACAAATCCATAATTGTTTTTTTTTCTTCTTTATTTGCATACTAATAATAAAATAAAACACCCATACAAATAAAATAAAACCAAAAAACAAACATATATAAAAACACAAACAAACATCATTGGGAGACAAACATGAAGAAAATAAATATATCCCATATTATAATAATAATAATAATAACAGTGGGACATCAATTTTTTTTAATTAAAAATAAAAAAGAGATACGTAATCTTTAAAATAAAATAAACCGGCGGGCCCACGGCATCGTGGTTGTCACTCTCATCACGGCCTGATTTGAATATGTGCCCGCGGGGCCCGGCGGCGCGTGTACGCCACGCGCTCCACTCGAGACTGTTGATTCTTTTCTCTCTCTCTTCTTCCTCTTCTTCCCATGTCTGTCTGTACTCTGGTTTAGAGAATGAGCTCAAAAAAACAAAAAAGTTTTTTTTTATATATTTTTTAAATTGTTTTTCTCTTTATTTTTTGGGTTTTTTTTAAAGAGTGTCAGAGGTTCGGGGCAAGTGAACGTGCGCTATTTGAACCACAGATCTGGATCCACTCCAAAGCATCAATCAACTCCTCTCTCTCTGTTTCTCTCTCTAGTTTCTTCTTGTTTTTGAATTCAAAGGAGAGAGAAAGTTTTAGAGAGAGGGAGAGAGCTCAGCTTGTTTTCAGCTTCAAGAAATAATGGCAGAGTAGCAGCTGCAGCAGCAGCAGAAACCAGAACTCAGAAACCAGAAACCAGAACCAGCTGCAGTTTTTTGGTTGAAGAAGGAAAATTTATGGCTCTCTTCTCCTTCTTCTTCTTGTTCTGATAAAACCCAGTTCAAAGGCGGTGGTTTGGCTTTTATGGTAAAAGAAAAGCACCAAACTTTGACCATGGCTCTCTCTCAGAATCCACAGACAAAAAACAGAGACTAGAAGGAAGAAGAAGAAGAGAAAGAAGACATTTTTTTGTTGCTCTGTTTTTTCTTTCTTTTTGGGGTTTTCCCCTTTAGTGAAGGCAAGTTCTTATCTTTTTCTTTTTTCTCTTTTCATCTAACCCACACGGGAATACTTCTTCTAACTTTCTCTTTTTTCCTTTGCTTTGCTTCTCTTTTCCTTACCTCTTTTTTGGGTTTGATGTTTCAGGAAGAAGCTACGCCAGCCAACACTACTTCGTCGCTTCGATTCGTAGTCACAAGTTGGGTAGGTGAAAGGTTGAGAAAGAAAGGAAAGAAAAGAAGAGAAAAGAAGTTTTACTTGTAAAAAAGATAAAACCTCTACCACTCTCTAAAACTAGAGAAAGAGGGAACAATCCAATCTATACCCATATAATCAAGTTGGTGGGTGTGAATACTTTTGTACCAAACTTTCTCTCTGTTTTTTGGTAACACCATGGATTCTTATGAAGCAACAAGAATTGTGTTCTCTAGGATCCAAAATTTGGACCCTGAAAATGCCTCCAAAATCATGGGTCTTCTTCTGATTCAAGACCATGGGGAAAAGGAGATGATTAGATTGGCTTTTGGCCCTGAAGCTCTGCTTCACTCTGTAATTCTCAAGGCCAGAAAGGATTTGGGTCTGCCATCGATTAACTCGCCGACGACTCCGTCGACGCCGAGTTCTTCCCCGTCTCCGTTCGCTCTTTCGACGAACCCGATCGCCATTTCTCGGCAGAGTTCTTCTTCCTCTTCCCGGCTGGGAATCGGAATCAGTATCCCTCCTTCGAGCTCTGCTTCGTGGGCTGCTGCTTTTTCCTCTGAGCTTCAGAATTCCGACGACCATTTGATTAGTCCGGGGAATTTACCGGTTGGGTCGTCGTCTTCTTCGGGGAATTCTTCGGTTTTGCCCTTTTCTGATATGATGATGGATGAATTTCAGCTTCACGACCAACTCTCCTTCCTCAACGACAGCTCTCCGACCCTTAAAAATTCAGACCTGTTTTTCCCGCCGGCGGATTTGTCGTCTAGCCCCACCGGCGGCGGCGGATTCGGGTCTTACGGCGGTGACGCCACTTGGGGCGGAGGTCCGGTCCACCGCCGGAGCTGCTCGGTTAACGACGCCTGTTTGGGAGCAGAGGATTTGAATTGTGGGTTGGGATGGAAGCCTTGTCTTTACTATGCCAGAGGGTTTTGTAAGAACGGAACCAGTTGCCGGTTTCTCCACGGCGACGATGGCGCCGCCGCCGTCGCCGCCGTCGGGTCGCCGAGCAAGATAGAGATGATGGAAAATTGCCACGAGCTTCTCAGATCCAAATCCGCTGCTCAGCAGCGCCTCGCCGCTGCTTCTCAGCTCATGGCCTCTGCCAATTCCTTCCCTTACTCCCCCAAATCCATCAATTTCCTTCTTCAACAGCAACAAAACGATACCCAGAGGTATAAATTTTACACTCCCCTTTACAGAAATGTCACGACATATATGAAAATACAAAAAAAAAATATAATCTTTTCTGCAAACAGGGCCGCTGCGACGGCGGCGGCGGCGCTGATGATGGGGGAAGATCTGCACAAATTCAGCCGGTCCGGCCGAAATGAGTTCTCACTTAACGGCAGCGGTGGCGCCGGAATCGTCAATCCGGCGTCGAGACAGATCTACTTGACCTTCCCGGCCGACAGTACTTTCAAAGAAGAAGATGTATCGAAGTATTTCAGGTTTCTTCAATAACCCAATTCTCCATTTTGTTTCTTCTTCCATTGACATGAACTGTAAAACACATCCCCTGAAACTTTTGTTTTGTGTTCTGAAGCAATTTTGGTCCAGTTCAAGACGTGAGAATCCCATATCAGCAGAAGAGAATGTTTGGATTCGTGACTTTCCTTTACCCTGAAACTGTGAAGCAAATTCTGGCTAAAGGAAACCCCCATTTCGTTTGTGATGCTCGTGTTCTTGTTAAACCTTACAAGGAGAAAGGCAAAGTCCCAGACAAGTACAGGCACTCGCTGTTTCTCTCTGTTTCTCTCTGTTTTTGCTCTGTTTCTCTAGATTTTGTTGTGTGAACTTGGAGTTTTTTTTTTCTCTACAGGAAGCAGCAGCAAATGGAACGTGAATTCTCCGCTTGTGGAACTCCGACTGGGTTGGATTCGAGAGAGCTTTACGATCATATTCAACTCGGGTCGAGAATGTTCTATAATTCTCACCAAGATCTGCTATGGCGGAGGAAGTTGGAAGAGCAACAGCAGGCTGATTTACAGCAAACTCTTGATCTTCAAAGTCGGAGGCTTTTGAATCTGCAGCTTCTTGATGTGAAGAAGAATCAGCTCCACCACCACCACCACCGGGCTCTTTCCACTGGCAGCCCAATTCCGTCCCCGACTCATTCTCCGAACCCGTTTGCTCAAAATCTCATCTTCCCTACCATTCGCAGCAGCAGCAACAGCAGCAGTAGCTCTGATGTCGTGTTGAGAGGTTATGAATCATCTCATGTATTCTTAGATGTCATTGTTGAACTTCAACTTCAACTTGAACTTGACCCTCAATTTGTTTGTTTTGGTTGTTGCAGAGAATGGCTCTTTGCTTGTGCCACAACCATTGCCCGTTTCGATCATGGCGTCGACCGACATGCCACGACAGCCATCTCCGGTGAATAACTTGACCTCTGTCAACGAGTTTCCATCTATCGCTGATAAGGAGAGACCCCAGATTGAGGACAATAATTTACTTGAATGGTAAAAACACAATTCAATTCAAATCCACCATTTGTTTTGGATCTTCAGATTCTGCTTTTTAGTTATATTTTGTCTGTCCAATTCTTTACTTAAATTGTGTAGTAATGAATGCAGTTTTGAGCACAATCTCCCTGATAGCCCCTTTGCATCTCCTGCTAAAGCCACCGGGAACTACGCGACGAACTTCTCCGACACAGCAGCAGTCGGGGAGGCAGCAAACAACTCTGATGACTCGTCGTCAATTCTTCCATCAAATCCGTCTCTGGAAGTAGCAGCATCATTCAAATCCTACAATTGCCAGATCCCAAGGTCAGTACACTCCAAACTCTTCTCAACAAACCCAACAAAACAAAACAAAATCCATGTCCTTAATATGAATTATGAACCACAACATCCATGAATCTCTGCAGGTTCTCCTCCAGCCACAGTGCGATCGGAATGTATGCGGGGACGGGCGGCCCGACGTGCCCGGTAGGAATTTAGCATCCTAAGCAGGTAAAAGAAATAGCAAAAAGACATATGGGGTGGCAAAGAAAAACTGCTTAGTTTTAACAATCATGTCTGGTCAATTCCAGGAAGAGATAAAGTAAGTGTTAACCAAAAAACAGAGGACTACCATATCAAAACAATATCTATAGAGAATCATCAGCAGC
>NW_019104500.1:1431151-1457833 GCF_001995035.1 Momordica charantia | reverse complement strand
TTTCATTCCGAATAATACAAATGAGAGCTCTAGTTAAGTTCAACCATAATGTCTTCTTTTCCTTCCTGAAGGGATGATCTCTGAGAGTGAGCAACAACCATCATGGATATTGGGGTGAGCAAGTGATGGACCAATTGAAATCTGTCAAAAAGGATGTGCCCAAACTTTGATGATAGTTGACAGTGGATGAAAATATGATTTTGAGACTGATTTTCTGCATTGCAAAGGCAGCACCAATTAGGTGAGAGAAACATCTAAGAGTGTTGAAGTTGCAACCGATCTTGGGTATTTAGGCAGCTATGACTGAACTCCCAGAGGAGAAGCTTTACATTTTTAGAATAACAGTCTTCCCAGATCGCCTTGTATGTGTAGCTGTTGCTTGCCGAAGGCCCTTTAGTCAAGCTGTAAACTAGGGATTCAGTACTAAAGCTAAAGCTGCCATCTTTTTCGAGGTTCCAAACCCATTTGTCATTCCGATTGTGAAGTCGGATTGATGCTAGGAACTCTATCAATGACGCCCATTCAACAATTTCCTTAAGTCCCATAAGTTTTTTAACTTGCCCCTTTGGCCTAACTTATGTGGTTAATTAGGAAGGTTCAGATTTCAATAAGGAAACTGATAACAAATACATAATATATTTAGTTTTAAGGTCCTTTTAGTTCTCTTTTTCTTTTTAGATGGAGAGAATTAAGAAGCATGCAAGGAGATGCAAAAAGGTTAAGGTGCTGGGGAATGATGAAGTGGGGGAAAAATTAAGGGACCCCACCATGAAACTATATGATGCTCTACCAATATACCAAAAATTAGTAAAAGAAAGGGGACATTAAAAATATCAAATTATCTTGAAATCCAAAGCTTAGCATTAATATGAACCAAGCTTCTCGGTACGTAATCTTTTCATCAAAGATTCTTTCATTCCATTCTGTCCAAATCCGACAACAGGACACCTAACTTGCTAACTCAACCTTTCTTATGGAAGGTAGGGATAAACCGTCTCATCCTATAGGTCCTTACAATCCTGGTTAAAAGTGACTCATGCCAGAGCTCTGGAATGTTTTACACCCCACTTATGCTGAGAAGTGCAGCGGAGAAATAAATGGTCTTGATCCTCAGATGTCTCCTTGCAGAGAACATCCCCCCTATTGAAGTATACAAAAGGTGGGCTATCTCCTGTGTATGAAGTCCCAGGAGCCATGCACTAGGCAAATAATTTAAATTTCTTGAGGAAAGACTTTCAAAATTCTCTTCAAGGAAAAAGGAGGGAGGATTAGACCCAAGGAGATCAGAAAGCAAAGATAAAACTGCATGAGATGGTCCGAGGAGACTTTTTTTTTTTTTTTTTGAACAAGATATGAACTTTTCGCTAAATCTATGGAAAGGAACAAAAATTGTTCAAAAGTACAAACTCCCGAAGGAGGTGAGAGAGAAATCTAAAAGAGACAAGCTTCCTAATGAGAGCACTTAAAACGAACAAGAACTAAGCGGGAGTAATAGAGGCCACCCAAAACAACATAATAAATTGGGTGAAAAACTGGAAATCTAAAAGGGATGCTTTAATCTTGGCTAGACGGAAACTATCCTCTAATTACTTACTTTTTCCTTCAAGGATTCTTGAGACAAAGAGCTAAAAAGAGGACTCCACTTCACCTCAACTAGAAATTTTCATCTGACTCAAAACAAGAAGGAATTTCCTGCTTAGCACCAACAAAGCAAAATCGAAAAACAAAATAAAAATCAAGAATATGATTTCTTCCATTCCTCTAAGAACAAGTGCTGCCCCCAAAACCAAATCTTTCTCCAAACTTTGTGGTCCGAGGAGACTTGAAACTCCAAACCTTGAAGGTGAATGTTAAAAATATGAACAATAAATCCGTAACCCATAAGCTTAAGCTTTTGGGTTCGTGATTTAACCACTAATGACATGACTAGAATAAGATTTAGTGTGAAAAATAACTCATTAAAGTTCCTTATTGTCCATCTTTAGTTTAAAACTAAAGGTAAATAAATATAAGATAATTATAGAATTACAATTTACATGAAAGAAAAATATAAATAACAATTGATGGATTAATCTTTCTCATAACTAGTGCATTTTTTTCGAAATTAAATGGATGATACGGACATTATGACTATTCATTGTATTTTCTCCAATACTGCTAGAACTCTTGTTTTGCCAAATTTGGGTTAATGAGGTGCTTCTCCACTTAGTTTTCAGGGGCTATATGATAATGTTTTTGTTTCTAGTTTCTTCTAGAGAAATTGAAATTTTGTATGTAACTATCATTACATCAATGAAAAGGAACCCAAAACCGTGCCATTTCCATATATCTTTAATCTCTATAGCTTTATCTTCCAAAAAATTCTTTTCAATAATTTAATTTCTGTCATTTTAATCTCCCAACTGCAACCACCAATTCCTTTGAAAGACTGATCCGCATGGCATTTGGAACAAGGTGGTCTCCCATTAACTGCACTACTTAGAGAACCATGTTTGAGTATCTTTTTTGCATCCTATCCACTGTATTTAGACCGCCTGGAGCCAAAGTCCAGATGAAGAGCTTAATTTTCTTGAGAGTTATATATTGTGAGCATTGTTCAAAATAGCACCTGAGGTAAAAAGATGCTTGAACAGAGAACTGCAAGAACCACCCTCCAGAGACCATTTCCTCATATCTGGCTGCTGAATTGGCAGAATGTTATGACGAGAATGTTGGAAAGGGCAGCCCATTCTTCAATCTCTGAATAATAAAGATCCCTCGACAATAATTCCACCCCCCATGCTTTTTGCTCTTGCAATTATTGACGAATAAATCTCTAAATTAGACAATTAGCCACCAGATAGAGCCTAGGAAAAATAATAGGGATGATTACCAATCCAAGTATCCTCCATGAATTTGATCCTCTCCCAATTTCCCAATTTAAAAGTGTACCATCTATCCCTTCCAGAACAGGGAAAGAAATAGGTCTTTGAAAGTCTTGTTTCTTTGCTATTCTGTGGGGTATTTGGTTGGAGCGAAATACCAGAGTTTTCAGAGAGTCTGAGAGGTCTTGGGAGGATGTTTGAGACACCATTAGGTTTAATACTTCCCTTTAGTCATATGTGTCTAAGGTATTTTGTAATTACTCGTTAGGTGTTATTGGATTGAAGCCCTTTTCTTTAGGTACGAGTTCCTCTAGGTGCCTGGTTTTTTGTATGCTCGCTTTTGTTTGTCCTTCTGTGTTCTTTCATTTTTTCAATGAAATCTTGGTTTCAAATTTAAAATAAATAAAAAAAAGAAGTTTACCATCCTTGTAGTAAGAGTTCCGTTCTTGATTTGTTCTACAGAAATAGAACCCCTCCCACTATTGGAAATATTCAACGAGCTTCTAGCACTCTGGCAGTTGGTTGATATAGTGCTTTTTGCTCCAATAATCGGCTGTTTGGCCACATTCACCCATCTCCAATCTTGTTAGAAAAAATTGCCAAATTCCGGCAATTCCTTTTACTTAAGCTTCCTAGTTCCTAGGCTCCTCCTTTTTCTGTGTATATAGATTTCTGATAGGAATAACCTTGGGTAGTTATGAATATTATTAGAACAGTAAGGACATCAATAATTAAAAACTAGGGAGTTTTTGTAAATATGCCTTTTTCTTTTTAATTATTATTCTTATTTTTAATGACAAACTAGAGGGCTTTCTTCTGATCTTTTTGTAGGATTGGGACTATTGACCTTTAGTATAGTACCTTTCTTTCTGTTAATAGAAAGTTTTGCTACAAATGAATAATTAGAAAAGTAATCAATCACAGATCAAACTCATAAATAAGTCTGTAGACAATCTGTTTACAAGTGATCCTTCGTAGGCTCATTTAATCATTAATTTATTATTGATATCTAGTTTATGGAAATCATTTGTAGGATATACTGGCATCTCGTTTGACCATCTAATTATGATGAATCATATGGTGTAGTCTTTGCTTATTGACCTCATCTTGTCTCAGAGGAGTAGTATGAAGAATACTAAATATTCAATGCACCACAGATACTTGCTTTACAATATAGCATTAGTCTCTGTCACGTTGGCTGCTCATCCTCCATGGTGGTTTACTTTTGGCCTGATATGTACATTCAATAACTATCAATTGAAAAGAGACAATAGGTTGTTAAAATTCCACAATAAAGTTTTGGATTGGTTTACTTAAAACTATTGTGGCTACTAATGAAGACTGAATGCAAGTAAAGCATTCTTTTTCTTTCAGATCTTTAGTTATTTTAGTCGAATCATTTTTTCATCAGGCTCATAGACCTGTTCCAGAACATAACATGATTTCTATATTGTTTTAAGTTATATAATAATCAACTCATGTCTAGTTTATGGTGGAACCTGTTCTTTTGTACATTCTCATGCAAAGGGGTGGTAGTTTAATTGTAATCGCTGCTTCATTTTATCATAGCAATCCACCGGAAGGTTAAATGGTTTTAATTAAAGGCGTTTAGTCTGATCCCTGAACCAGTATGCGGGGACCATGGATGTGACAAATATTTTTCCTGAAGATTAGGACAGTGATTAAGCATGTCCTGTGTGAGATATGAAAATTGACCTGACAGTTCCAACTGATAAACGCTAAAGTTTCATGAGCTACCTAACATTTTTTTTCCCTGATTGAACTTCTTAATGCTTCTTTCTTTTTCTTGATGTTGATTGAATAAGTAGCTGTAGAAAAGAGCCAGAGTACGTAATCATGTAGCATTGTGAGAAAGATAGTGAATAGGAAGCTCAATAATTGATACCCGAACTCCTCAACTCCGGACTCATCATATAACGTCCCAATCTGATGTAGATTTTGGAGTCAACCCACAGGTTATCAACTTTGTTGAGATTGATGGTTTGAGTATCTTAGATTTAACCTTTTAGTGACAGATACCCTCTTACGTGAAGGCATGTTAGCCATTTAGATTCAGCTTCACAATTCCCTTGCGTAGCCTTTATTTATCACTTTTCTGTAGTCAATAAAAGTGCCTCACATGAAAACAACCACCAAGTACTAGTTCAATTTCAAACCAAAAAAACACACAGACACACACTGTTTGAACTATTTTTCAACGTTGCACCTATCTAGCTGCTTTTGCTTCAAAGGCTAACACAGGTAAACACGTAAATCCCTTTTCTCATGCCCAGATAAGGAAGAAATGTATTAATAAATCGCAATTGACAAGTGATTTGGGAATCGACCCTGACATTGGAACTAGGATGACTATAACAAGCTAAAGCTCATCAACTAATAAAAAAAAAAAAAAAGTAAGTAACAAACTCTTTGTATTAAGGAACAAAGAGATGCAGTGAAATAAACCCTGTTCCAAATCTTGTTTAGATCCCCTTTCACGCCTTAATAAATAGACCTATTTCAACTTTCCAAATCTTCCAAAAGAGTTATGCTGCATTCCACCAAATAATCTTTGGCTTTTCCTTGGAAGAAGGAATAAGAGCCAAATTAAATACCTCCAGAGCTTCAGCTTCTCCCTTAGTTTTCTGGCAAATGAACAATGGATAGACTAATTTACATGGTCTCTGGATTGTTTGCATATCACTCATATTTTGGGACTAATAGACCAAGAAGACAACTTTTCTGAATTATATTGCTTTTCCTGAGAGTCACAGTCAGCACGAAAAACTAAACTTTTGGATCTTGAGCCTCTAGATTAAATTAACAAGTTTGGGCAGAAGATTCAACAGGGTGATACGAGGAAAAAGTTCTTGAAGGTTCCAGATTCTGGCGAGTAACAGTAAACACATTTCTATTTTAATTAGGGAGTGTCACGATGATCAGAATAATAGCCTCGTGTTCAGAATGTCATAAAGTCTAGTCCTCGTAGCTTTTTGACATCTAGAAAATTTTCTACAAAGAGCAAGGTATAACAGTTCCACAGCCAAGAGACAAGAAATTTCAAATGCCAGAGAATTAATTGAAGAAGACTAAAAATGTGCTATAAATTTTTTGTAGTGATAGTTTCTTACACATGATGACCACTTGGTCGTTTGATACCTCCCCTGTACTTAAAGTTCTCTCTCGTTTTATTAAGAGCCAGTGTAAGAAGGGGACAGAATGTCACCTTTTTTTATTCAAATTGCATATCTGACATGAGTTCAGCTGAAGCTCTATGTTTGAGCTCTTTATGAATATTTCACTCGTCTATGGCTCTTAGCACAAGAATGTAGATTCAGAGATGCCTTGGGTAAATAAAAATTTTACTTGCTCATTAGTTTAAATTGGTACTTTTCCAATCAAGGTAGTTTCTGAACTATCAATATCTTGTAAAATGATAAATGACATTGTTTTCCCGGATCTATCGTAGGTAATGCTGTATGATACTACAAAATTGATATATACATCTATCATTGTTCCACTGTTCATCGCCCTTTCCAAATTTAGTTAATAAATCCATATTCTATTTGACACCTTCTTTAATAAAATTTGAATTATCCTGCAGTTACCTTGTTAACCTATACTTTAGGGGAAAAAGGCGCAGAATATACTAATAAATCTACAGCACAGCAGACGGTTCCTGCAATTTGTGGTGGCTTCTGCTTTTTAAGTTCAAGTGTGGGAACCATCATGACAAGGGTTTTGCCTTTTGGAATATTCTTTGACCTGGAGCAAGTATTGCCAAAGGGTCATAAGCTGTTTTTCTCTGTACATATGTTTCCCACATTGGACCAAAATGGGCCTTCCATTCGTTCTTTGTAGTGTAATGTGGCAAATATTGTTTCGCTCCTAGATTGGCTGTTTTACAGAATTCCAGAATTCTCATGTTCTGGGTTAAGATGTATTCTAAGCCGTCATTTCCTTTAGAAGAAGGAACTGCAGAGGTTAGAAACGCGATCAGGTAGAAAATGTCCTCCTCTGGAATAACTACAGAAGTTCTATTGTCCCACCTGAAAGTTAGTCAGAAATAATTGAATCAACATAATACACATTGCAAGAATATTTTAGCCAGTAACTTGGTCAGATAATGAATTACTTTGATTTGTTAACCGGATAGATTAGGACGGGGCCATTGCTTGTTTCCTTCAGGATATTGCCAAAAACCCCTTCTGAAAATTTTTCTATTTTGCTTTTCGGAACAAGGAGATTCAGCCATGGGTGTGGGACTTCCCACAAGCCTTTTGACTGTAGTTTGACGGCTGATACATGAACTCTATCAAGAAATTCAACATATGTAACTTCTGATATGAAAAGTGTTGATGGGATGTAACTTAACCGAGACAACAAGCTCTTTACTTCCTGCATAGTAAAAGGCATGTACATATGAAGTCCTCTGAATCAATTATCTTTTTCATGAATTATCTGACATTTATTTGAATGTTTTTACCTGATCGACAATGTTGCCCTCGTTGTGGTTAAAGTACTTTGCCAATTCCAGGCAGTAAAGAATTTTGCCATCAGACTTGAACTGGCTAGCTTGAACTGGGTCTTGTGGATTGAACGATGATCTCCAATTATTTAAAAGACCAGTTCTGTTTATTATCACGAATCCTTCAATGTAGTTGAATGTATTTTCTGCAGATATTAAAAGCTCCTGCTCTCTGGAAAATGTTGTGAAGTCCAAGTACAACACTCTTATCCATTTTACCTACAAGATAGAAGATTGCGTCAGAAAAGTGCTCCTTCGTAGTCACTTTGGACTAGATCTTCAAAGTTGCTTTTACAGATACTAATCTGACCTTTGCTGGTGCTGGTTCAAGCAGAATTTTTGCCCGTGTGATAACTCCAAACTGGCCTAATCCTCCAAGAACACTGTAAAAGAGGTCACTGTTCTGTTCCTTTGAACAATTCACCACATCTCCTTTCCCTGAATTCAGTTTCACTCCATTTGTCAGTTATCATAATGATATGCATGGTAGTAGATAAATTTATAAGTTTCAACTATGCTTTACGACTTTATGATTGAGTGACAAAATACCATTAAGAGAACTTGGGAACCTAAAATTTCACCTATGAGAAATGGAGTGAAGACAAGTCAATAGTTTGCATTTATCTTTTCATGCCCTTCCCCAACTTTTGCTTATCATTCATAGTGCAACTATAACTGCATGGATTTCCCTCCCCATCACTCTTTTCAATTTTACATGCCCCCATGCGCAGAGACATGCTCATGTACATGAAATAGTATAATGCTTACGGCAACCAACCTGTTACAACCTCCAGCTGATGGACGTTGCTGATCTGAGGACCATGTCGAAATGCCTGTCCACTGATCCCTGCATTGGATAAAGTACCCCCAACCGTTAGATGTAGGTAGTCTGTCCATGATTTTGGTGTTAATCCGTATTTCAAGCTCTCGTGCAGGATATTTATCCATAACTCCCCTCCAGGAACATCGATGTATGTAAAGTCTCTGGTGTGAACCTGCATTTGAGGGCCCTGGAGTGATTCCATGTTAATCACGACTCCTTGGTGGGCCTGTGCTTGGCCATGAAGTGAATGGCCATGGCCTCTAGCTGCAACTGTGAGCTCTGAACGAGGCCCCATCTTCCAAATATGCTTTATGGTCATGGCAATATCAGAAACTGAGGATGGATGCAGTATTGCAGCTGGGTAGTATTGATATCTATTACCAAAATCTCTGGCGGCATATTGCACTTTGTCAAATTCAAAATGCCCGTTGATGGAAAGCATCTTTAGTGAAGAAGGGATGCCATTGAAGCACAGATTCATCCTCAAAGCAATACAGCTCAGGAACAAAATCATGAAGCTTCGAATGGAAAGCATGTTGTTTTGTCTGAGGAAGCTAACTGGTGGATATCTTAATTTTCTCTGGGTACAAGTCTCTGAAGTTAAAGATGAAAGGAGTGGCAGCATGTTTTTGTTATTTCTAAAGAGCAAAAGCAGCAGGGGTATAGGAGGACCTAGAAAATGCTGAACTGGAGGTGGATTTAAAGGGAGATTAAGATTTTAGTGGCCGAGTCAACTAGACTTCAGTTGGGAGAATACGTATGAAGACTGTCTACTTAGGGAAGAGTTTCGGGATTTTCTTTTTGTTTCAATCGTTAAGAGAAGAAGCCATCAGTAATATGCCAAGTTGAAGAGGAAAGTCACCGGGAAAAAAAAAAAAAAGATTTCATAAATCTTTGCACTTTTTTAAACAGTTGAAACCACAACCTTTTTTCACGAAAGACAAACAGTTTGTAAACCTCAAACTTTTCTCTCTCATTAACCTTGTTAAGGATACTTTCCCATTTTTAGAAAATAAGGTAAGGCCTTGGCCGGAAAACGTCTTCCTCTGCCTTCTATGACTGGTATGCATATGCTTGTGTCTCACTGACATTAATGATGAGGTTACTCTCCAATCCTATTATTGTCGGAATTTAACATTGCGTATCTAGTTTCAGATTCAGTCAGAAAGGACACTGGCCCATGTTGATTCATTGGAGACGAAGACAGAAGGATCAGTGGGTCATCAGAGGGTCCATTATACACGTGATATTTAACTGCCTGCATGCTTTTTAGGGTGAAGAGATATGATGGGGATTGTGTTGGGCCCCTTTTTGGGGCCACTCTTACAGGTCAAGGAGAAAGGAGAGCGAACATGGGGCTGACAGCTTGTTGGTGGCACTGAACGCCTACTCTTTCACCTATCGGCTTCTACAGGTTTGAAACCCAAGTTCCCAACAATTTGACAAGTATGAAAGATTGGATCTTGTTTATATTGTTATCTACCATTAAAATAAAATCTCAGTGCAATTATGGCCCTTTTCCTTTTTGTTGCAATTTGTATGTGAGAACCAATGAGAAATTTACAGATTTTAGGGGACGCATCTTTCCCCTCTTCTTTATGCTATTTATGAATTCAAGACTTTAATTCTCTGGCTCACTAATGAAATATTGAAAAATTAGTCATTATCAATATCACGTGGCTCATTGAAGATTGTACCGTGATTCCAGTTTTTTTGTTCCCCCTTATAATAGGACCGTGTTCTGCATTCTTTCATGATAAGCCTCAAGGAAATTGCATGTATTCTTCTATCTTAAATTGGCCAAGCATTGGCATCCAATCAAAATCTGCCTAATGGTTTTCTTTAACAGCCTCCTGAGTATCTAGAGTTTTCAGTGTGCTGACAACATTTTATCATGCATTCAACTTATTGACCTTACAAAAGCAGTAGCAATTTAAGGTTGCTAGAGGATGTGGCTTATTGGAAGGAAAATGGCCTGTAAGTACTATATGCGAAGGCATAGAAACGAATCATTATGAAAACTGCATTTGAGATAGCTTTGTGACTTCTTTTTTCCCCTACTCTTCAGGGGCAAAGTCATCCCATTTCTGATTATAAAATTAGGATTGTGATAATTTGTTTTATGGATATTGCAATCTCTTGCTTTTTATTAAAATATGAAGCTTGTAGTGTGAATTCCCGACTTTCTACCAACATAAAAGAGTCATCCCATTTGTGGTGAATAACCTAATTGATGATTACATGTTTTCTAGAAGGAGACCGACCATCATAAATTAAGCTATTCTCTGACCCTTTCAGCTCAGTGGAATCTTAATTGTGTTGGAGCTCTACCTCCATCCCCACTTTAACACCGACGAATTGAATTGCATCATGGGGCATCTCCTGTCCATCAAATGCTGCACTTGGGACTGCAAAAATCTCTTTCAGCAGTGTAAAGTTGTTGGATCCAATCACTCCAACATTGCCATAAAATGAAATCTTAGGTGGACCATACAGGATTAATTTCACTTGCTCTTCCAATTGTCATTGTGTCATTGTTAAATATTCCTCAACCATTATTTGATTAGAACCACCCCCAATTTGATGTCGAGCCAATTGAACTTTAGAGTTGGAGAAAGAAATGAAGAAGGCTAAGGCAAGAAGTCGAGAAAATTGTCGCTACTCTAGCGATCGCCGCCCTCATTATAATGAAATCAAGACTACAGAAATGGGATTAGAAGGATTGGTAGGACAAACTTGATGAAATGTGAATTCTTATCATGTTCCCTAGCCCCACTTTTAATATATTCCTCCTCATTCATTGTTTGTTTGTCCTCTTTTTTATCCTCTTTATAGCCGAAACCGAAAATCTAAGGGCTAAAGAATCTCTTCCTAATCATTTTTGTCTAAACCTTTCTTTTGATTATAAAATATTCGACAAATCTGGAGAGCAAAAACAAAATCTTTAATGCCAACAAAAGCAATGTAAAATTTATCATTATCGTCAAAGCCAAGAAAGCACACGTAGCCATTCTAAAAAAATGGTGTTAAGCATAGTTACAATGACTTTATATCCTGTCACTTACCAAATGTGCAATTAGAGTACTGTTCATTTTATTCTAATCATTCTCATTATTTTAGTGAGGGATCCCATCTTTGTCGTTTTGTTTATTATTTTACTGAATAATTATAATTACTTCCCGAAAGTTGGTGAAATTTGCATTTGAGGGTCACTTTTGAGGTGTGGAAGGGGAGGCTGGGAAATGAACTGTCCCCCATTACCTGACTAATATATTTATATTCTTCTGTTAGTTGCCAAATTATCATTATGTCTTCTTCCCAGCTTTAAACATTTGCTAAAGATCCTCTCTCTCTCTCTCTAAATGTGAACAAAGTTGTGGCAAATTATTATCATGTTTTCTATGCTCTTTTGTCCAAGTTCACGACCGACTGTTTTTTTCTGATCTTCAAGATCTTACTTTGCAGTGCGTAGCTAGGATAGCACTCAAGTTTTGATTTTTGAGTTACCCCACCGCACCCAGGAATATGAATCCGTCTTGAACAAAACTAGGTTCTTCAACTTCACTTTGAGAATCATGCACATTTATGGATACCAATATTATTTGCCCTTTCAATACTTCTTATCATTCATTCTTGGACTACTTTGTTGCTTTCTTGTATTGTTTCTATGAGAATCTTCAGCGCATGTGCATATATGCTTTTGTACACCCCCTCCCACGATTAACTTATTGTATATTCTGAAGACTAAGAATCATGAACCCACTAATTGATACGTTATTTTGGCCCGTTTAAAACTTAAAAATGCTTATGTTATCAGGGTAGAGTAAATTTTAACCGTTTCAATTCATTTTTTTACCCTTCTTTTCACAAGGACTTGGAGTTTTGATTTTGATTTAGATTTAGATTTGTGGGACATAATATTTAGGAGTGGGTTTTGTTGCTCATAAATTAAGTTTGTGTATTTCAGAGTTAAGATGTCGAGACTATGTTTATTACATGAGTTTGTCTGTTTCAGGCTACAGGTTTGCTAATTTCAAGCTACAGTTTGCTAATCTCATGATCAGCTATATAAACTCAGGTTACAAATTCAAGCCTTTGAAATTCACATGATGTATTACATATTAAATTTTTTTCAATTTATAAACTCAAAGACTAAAGGTAGGTTATACAAATCTAAATTTAGAAATACCATCATTCAATCATCTCCTAGAGTATCAATATATGAAATGGAGAGAAAATGAAAATGTAGAATTTGATACAACGTTATAAATTGAAATACGTTTAGACTTTGTAGTTAAAACTGTTGGCCTAAGATAAATTTGATACTGTTGATTCCATCCTATAACTATAATATTACAAGAAATCCCTCAAATTATGATTGAAAGTGACCTTTCAAACAATGAAACACAGAATGCAGAAAAGAAGTGTCAATTAGCATTAGCTTAAATGCATGCGTTGTTGATCCATCCTTTTTTTCCCCATCTTTTTTGTGCTCATCAGTCTCTTTCCTTCCTGCACTAAAATTCTCTCATTTCTAGTCAAGATCAGTGCTTGTTTTGTTTTTGAAACATCCATTTTGGATCTTGGTTCAATCTTTCTGATAGCTATGTTTGTTCCATTGCTTAATTGTGGCTTCGGCTTTTTTGTCACTCTCATGAAATATATGGCTTGCTCAACAGTCACCAAGTAAAATGCATGCATCTAATAATGAGATTTTGCCTTTTATTTTTGCTTTTTTTATGTCTGTGTATTTGATTTGAAAACGAAATGGTAGAAGGAAAAAAATTCGAAACGGGATGGAACTAAGCTTTCACCAGTGTGGTCCTTTTGCGTAAACAAGCTCAAATATGCCAAACTAATGGCTGTATTTATCCAAGTGTTTCTTGATGACAAGAAAAGAGATGTATAAACTCTTTGAATTCTCCCCTTTGATTTTCAAATCGTAGTTTGCAACTTGGAATGGGTTTTCTGCTTGTAGTTTTCTGAGAAGTGTTTTTGTGGGGTTTGATGTGAAAAAGTTCTTTCAAGTGAAGGGGTTTCCTCTGGGTTTTCTTATTCATTACTAGAAGTCATATTGTCATGTGGGAATAAGTACCTTTCTTTATTAGAATCAAATTTCAAATTAGTTTACATAAAAATCTACACGATCATATCTTAAAACTTCTTCAAATGTTATGAATTTACATGCAATAAAACCACATAAATTTTCTTTTGTATACTATATTGAGCTACTGTTGTGAATATTATTTTTACTATTACATAGACTATTTTTACTGTGAAATTCTCGTGAGACTTTTGTCGCACTTTTGATAGAAACTACTGTATCATTACCCGCTAAATAAACGCATGATTCATGAACAAATGCATCACATAACTCTAATCCTATGCATCAAATGGATATAAGTAACATCTGGTGAACTTTATTTAAATATATCAAATAGGCCAATGAGTTTCTGTTGATTATTGTTTAAATAAATAGACAACAACTTTCACAAGTTTCTTCTCTCTGGGGTGTCTTTTAGGTGTTATATTAAATATATATATGGACCAAAAAATTAGTGATTGATTGGTGAGATGTCTTCATCTGCTCACCTCTCATGTCTTGTCTTATGGGTATTTGCATCTTTGAATGGGTAACTAAGTTGGAAGCAATTAATTACTTGTCCACACAGAGGAGTGATTGGGGGAAATGTCACTTATGCATGAGTCCAATCCAAAGGCTGGCTTCTTTGTTTATGGAGAATATTGTGTTTTGTTTTTAAATATATTAATCTAAAGGTGATGTAAATCATTTGAACTCTCTCATTTTTCTTTCAGGTCAAAAAGTCACTTCCTCTCTGCCTTCTTCAAAGTGGTGTATTCAACCACATAAGATTTTGCTGCTTGAGGTAATGCCATGTGCTGCTTATTTTAGGAATTGGGTAGGTGTGGATCCAATAGCCAATGTTGCGAGTTTGACACATACTTCAATGTTGCTTCCTAAAATTGGAGTCCTTTGGATTCCCCCTTTTCTTTGAAAATCTTTGTGCTTTTTTGAGGGGGAATAGAGGTGTAAGTTTTATATTCTTATACGGGTTTGGTTGCCTTGGTTCGCTAATTGCTCGCACATTTTAAATTTTGCCAGCCTAAATATAGTTCAACTGTTAAGCTATATATCCTTAGACCAAAATGTTGGAGGTTCGAATCTTCCACTCCCACATATTGTTATACTTAAAGAAAAATACAATTTCAATTCAATCTTCATTTTTCAATAAATATTTTTTTGTTGGGTTCAACAACATGTGGTGGTGGGATTCAAATATCCGATCTTTTGGTCGAGAATATGTCTTAACCAATTGAGTTATATTCAAGTGGATATTTTTCAATAAACTATTTGGAGGAGTACTTTCAAACATAACATATTTAATTTGGTAAGAAATGAGTATGTTTACCTAGAATTTCTTTTGTTATGTAATTTAAATTTTAGGCATCTGTTTAAAATTCTGGCCAAAAAACTAAAGAGTGATTGAATCCTCATTTTTTGTGTTTTTTTAAATTTCACTAACAAATGTGATGGGTATTTGTTAATAAAATTGTAGATCTAAAGGGGCTAAGTGGCAATTAGAAATGTCATTTTTTAAAATTATAATCTATATATATATATTCAATGCCTAACACTTTGAAGGTCAAAGAAGATCTCACAGGGTTCATCTCCCTTGGGTCCCATAAATGTAAGAAGAAAATACAAAATAATTAGGTCTACTACTGTAATTGGGTAGAATTGCAATAAGAATCAATTGCCCAACTTTTAAATTATAAATAAATATAATAGAACTATATAGAGTCCTTAAATTTTGAATACAGATCAACAACAGTAACTAAAATAATGTTTTGATATAAAATTAAAACAAAAAACATAATATTTGAAAGCCTGAGTTTATTGTTTCTTTTTTTTCCTTTTACCTCACATGGATAGAGATTAACTTTGAATAATTAAAACAAAACAAAACAAAAAGCAAGTTCACATCACAATAAATTTTGTAAGTTAATTCTTCTTGGGGCTATATACAAATAAAAACCCTAATGGAGTTGCCTATGCTAAAAAAATAATAAATAAATAAAAACTCAGCGGTGAGTGGTTGAGATTGACTTAGTCATTGATTAGTACATGATTTTCCACACTAGTATTTAGGTTTAAATATTATTTTGATTCATTTATCTTAAAAAATTTACCATTTTGATCTCTTTGTTTTCTTTCTTTATCTCATTTTATTTATGTTAGGTCATAATTTTAGTATGACATTTTACTCACGTAATTTCTTGAAATATAGTTATAAGTTTGTATTAATGAATTTCTATTGTGTATAGAAATTTGTGTTAAAGTTTTACCAATTGATCATCTTTTTAATGTACATCATAATAATATTTAAACGTTAAATTTAGTTAGTAGATTTAACCAAAAATCATCATCTTCCTTAATTATTACCATTATTTGCCCTTTGAATCTATGGAAGAGCTCAACCATACTACTCAGACTTCCTTTCATGTGAGCCATTGAATCTAATGTTAATTGGTCAAAATGGAATCTCATTAACCATTGGAAAATGTTGACAATGAAATAATCCCACTTTTTCGATTTTAAGATTTAGAAACTTGAAAGTTATGAAATTCTTTTTTTTTAATATTGCAATATTTAATATAAGAGCATGAAAATTACTGGAATTTTTCTTTATCTACTCACCAGCTTGTGATTTTCAAAGGAAGATTTTGTATTTATTTATTGTTATTATTATAATTTTTTTTTTTTTGAATGAGTACACAGGAAGAACGATTTTAGTTACAGAAGAAAATGTCTTTTATGAGCCACAAAATATAATAAAAGACTACAGAAAACAACTTCTAAAAAAAGATAGAAAAATGTTTATAAAAAAACTTTATATACTATACATCAAAAAAGGTCTTTGACTATTTTTTCATGTCTTATGTTGTTGGAATACTTTCTTATGTCTTATGTTTTCCAATTAAAATCAAAATGTTTCTAAATTCTAAAAATATTTTTCAAATAAAATACAAATTAATTAATTACTAAATTTACCAAAAGATCCCTAATTTTGTAGTCAATTAGCCTCGGGCTAAGCACGTACGATATTCAAATTGATATCATTATTAAAAGGTGAATTAAACTTAAATCTTATTTTGATTCTTATCTTTTGCAATTAATCTCTATTGCATTCAATATAAATTTTAGATCACTTTCTAAACTCGATATCATGTAATTTCAATTATAAGACCTTAAACATGTTTTAAATAAAATTTAAAGACTAAAATGGAATATTTTGAAATATCTTAGATTCAAAACTACATTCAAGAAGTCTAAGACTATTTTAGATTTGTCTTCACAAATACATGTATTTATATCCAAACAAACTAAAACCAAAGAACCATTTAAACTTATAGAATAATTTTGAGATAGGTATATCCAATCTTCTACCACAAGAAATGAGCCTTAATTTTCCCCCAAAATGAAGACCCAACTATAAAAATGTTATCAAGAACTATTTAACTTCTAAATTCCAAGCTTTATGGATATGTCTCAATACAATTTTACACAGAAAAAAATGGATGTTTCTTCAATTTCACATCAAAGGATGGCTATAATGGACCAATGGGAATTCATCAAATTGAATAGGTGTTGTAAGGTTGAAGTAAAGTTAGAATACCAACCAGGCTTCACAAAAAATCTCCACATGAACCTTGAAAACGTTTCGCGTCTCGAATAATTATTTCCCTATCGACATGCTCCGTTATTCGATAAGCAACTGCTAGCCTATCATTGTGGTTACAAACAGCTTCCTTGATCTCCTCATGATTCAAGTCATGCAGAACAGATTCCATATGAGGAACATAACCAGCTGCTTTTTAATCTCCTCCCCAATTTATCAACTCTTCAAAGATTTCCTTTGATCTAGGAAGTGATCTATCTCCGACGTGGAATGTTTCAAGGTTCCCATTGATCTCAATAGAACTATGTTCAAGATCCAAGTTTAACTGGCATATTCATAATAAAATCGTAAGCTTGATACCTGTTCTTAGAAGCTTTTTGAGAGGCCAGCAGCTTATATGCTTATGAAAGAAAAACAAGATCAGGAGACACTAAACGCACAGTTCTATCAAATGACAACATAAAGCATCTTTTCAACATCATCTTTGGCAGGTTTGCAGCCACAGCGATCACGTCTAGAGGTCAAGTCAGAAAATTTCGCATATGCGGTAGCTACAGCAGCTTCCTCCAGTTTGATCTCACTGGCAGATATTTACACGAATGCAGTTAGTGCTGTATAATTAGCTATCCTGAAACTATAACTTCACAATTTACAACTTCTTACGTCGGGGTTTTCATGTCATTTGTGCCATCTATGTGCACCGTTGGGTCGAAGATGATCTTGAATTCGAGCAGCTGATTTCCCATTTCCACAAGTAAATAAGTAATTTGGATTACCAGGAGTTGATTCTTTGTACATGCCAAAATATGTGTATCCTTGGGTAGGTGGTCAAAATTTTTCTTGAACATGAACACCTGAGTGCACAAAAAGAGTTGTCTCAAAATAGTAGGTGCCTCTTCAAGGACAAACATCACGTTATTCTTAACACAAGTTATATCCTGATAATATAAAAACCAAATATAAGACTCATTACAACTAAATGATTTCTCTTTGACTTTAACATAAGATATTTATAGTAGTGGTAAATTCATGAGAAACTATGACGAAATGGCAAACTAATGGACATCATTTCCTGTTATCAGATGCAACCATAACCACCTCAATCCCACTCGTCCATATTAACATTCATTCCAATTTTCCTCCTCCTCTGCTTTGGCTCTCATTGAACTCCTCGAAAAGAACTCAAGATGTTTCCTGGAAATAGTAGAATGCGGGGAAGGCAAAGAGACCATGGAATCATTTTGAACAATTCCCTTCTTTGTTTTTTGGGTTCAAACTCAGGAACCTAGACACCCCAAGTTACGGAATTATCTAATTTTCAAATGGTTTAAAATTTAACCCTCTAATGATTTTAAATTTTTCTGCAGTTTTCAGAAACAACTCCATGAACTGTCATAGTTTTTCTTTATTCGTGAAAAAACCAATTTCATTAAAAAAAATGAAAGAGTAAAGATATGGCCATGCATAAACAATGGCCTACAAAAACGGAAAGAAAAAAGTATATACAAAAGATAGTTAAAAGCGACCAAAATATCAGCAATAGAAACCAATTCCGCCTAACAATATCAGTTGCATGCAGATTTTATAATTCAATGTTTTTAGAGCCCTTCAAAAATCATAGAGGATAAGAGATCAAAGTTTACAGCTGATCAGCTGAAATAACTAAAACAATAAGAATGGACAGTGAAAGAAACTACCTCAGTAAAAGGTTCCTTTACGTCATCTCTTTCAATGCTGCTTTCCTATTAACACCAACATTGCGATTATCATCATCGAGCTTTGTGCTTATTGTGTCTGTATATGTGGCTATATCTGTTATAATGATTTACAGACAAATATTGTATCAGAAGCAGATAATAAAGCACCAGACTAAAACTTCCATACTCTTCAAAAATTGCATAAACTTCCGTTCCACCAAATACAACTGTAAGCGAATCAGTGCAGGCCGGTTATTTATTTAATTAATACCATCATCGACCAACAATAAAGTCGAGGAAAATTGGAAATTGACTAAAAGTCAAATTTTTTTATATATAAAATGTCAGAATGATAAAAAATAACTGAAATGACTCAGCTGGATTGGTTTTGTCAATCTTTTCATGTTTCCCTTTTCATTGACACACCAGAGAAAAATGATCGTGAACCATAGCATATCTTACAGCAACTAGGTTCTAGAGCTTCCAGTCAGACATTATGACATTTTTTATAGAAATTTAATAGAAGTTCCTCAAGTCATCTAAATGAAAATTACTTCTTATTTAAGAAAAAAAATGGCAGAAAGTTACACCTTTTTTACTGCTGCTCTAACTCTTTTGTTCTGAATATCAACTTCACTCCTTGAAAGCAACGTTAAACTCATGCTTAACAAGTTTGCTGACAATGAAAAACTCAATCACAATGAAGGTCGCTTCAACTAGAAGAGGGAAGGTGGGGAGAGAGGGCATTCAGCTGGATGGTAATTGAACTCACAGGAATTGACTCCAAAACTCTAGTCGCATCAGGAGATGCAGCTTTTTCCTGCAGAAAAAGTAGAAAGGTTGTAACCCAATGACCTTGTGATAGAACATCCAGGGTATAATTTTCTCCAATCCTGCTGACGCACTTGGTGTGGGGGGGGGGGGGAAGAGAGCACAACAAGAAGCTATGTACTCATTTCAACTAAATTTAGCATAAGAAAGTGTCAAAATTCCAATCAGAAAACAAAAATTGGTTTCTAAAATAAAATGCTTTCTTGTTCTACATTAGTTATCATAACTCAAAAGGACAACTAACCGCCTTCTTAACCATTTCCCCAATTCTCAGCTCCACACATTGATTAATTACCAATACAGCATATAATTCAACTTCAGAACATCAATTATAAAGCGAAATTCAAAGAAGAGGAAGAAACCTTGGGCTTCAAATTTGATCCACGATCGACCTTCCAGTCCCAGTCGTACAGGAATGAAGGCGAAACACTCCAACGAAGATTGAGACAGCCAGAACCAGAAGACGAGGAATGGTGCAAAATTGGGGAGAGTGGCGAGGCATCCATGCTGGGAACTGGTAGCTTAAAAAACGATTGTTTTATTTTCAGCAAAGAAGTGGTTAAGTTTTTTAAAAAGTTAAAAATAATAATTAGAAGTGGAAATGAGATTTTTTTTTTACTGGTCCCAAACCAAAATACAAATAACTATTAAACTTATAAAATAATATTGAGATGTATCCAACCTTCCATCACAAGAAGGGAGCTTTTTTTTTTCTTTTTCCTTCAAAATGACAATCTCTCAGGGTTAAGACTTCACAATGAAGACCCAACTATAGAAATGTTATCAAGAACTATGTAACTTCTAATTCCAAGTTTTATGGATATGTATCAATACCATTTTACAGGAAAAAGAAAAAGAAAATGATTTTTCTTCAGTTTCACGTTATAATCAAGTAAGAATTGTTATATAGGCCAATGGGACTTCGAGCAAATTGAATAGGTGTTGTAAGGTCAAAGTAAACTTAGAATACCTACCAGGCTTCACCAAAAATCTCCACATGAACAAGCTCCATCTTTGAAGCGATGAAAACGTTTCGCATCTCGAATAATTATTTCCCTATCGACAAGCTTCGATATAAGCTTTATGGCTGAATGGCAATTAACACATGCTCGGAGATTGTTCGTTATTCGAAGTGGAGTTCCAGGAGCAGTACTGATGATGCCATAAGCAACTGCTAGCCTCTCACTGTGATTACAAAGAGTTTCCTCAATCTCCTCATGATTCAAGTCGTGCAGAACAGATTCCATATGAGGAATATAACCAGCCGCTTTTAGTCTCCTTTCCAGTCTATCAAGCTCTTCAAAGATTTCCTTTGATCTAGGATGTGATCTATCTCCAACGTGGAATGTTTCGAGATTCCCATTGATCTCAATAGAACTATGTCCAAGGTCCTTGTTCAGTCCTTTCTGCGTCATCATTAATCGTACGTTTGCCACGTGATTCCATAAATGAGCAGAAGCATATAGGTTTGAGAGCTGCACATAATGCCCTGTATTATATGGATCTAATGAGAAAAGCTGTTCTGCAGCAATTTCTCCCAACTTCACTTGGCGATGGATCTTGCACGCACTCAGAAGTGCCCCCCAAACACTGACTCCAGGTTTAATCGGCATATTCATAATAAAGTCATAAGCTTGATTCAAGTAGCCTGCACGTCCTAGAAGATCGACCACACAAGAGTAATGCTGGTGATGTGGCTCAATCCCATGGTCCCGTATCTCATGGAAAAGATCCCATCCCTCTTTTACCAAACCTGAATTTTTGCAAGCTGTGAGAAGGCCAACAAAAGTAACATCGTTTGGACGAACTCCGACTTGCTTCATTGCATTGTAAAGATTGATGGCTTCTTTTCCATGGCCATGTAATCCATACCCCATAATCATTGCACTCCATAAAACAACATCTTTATCAACCATCCTATCAAAAACAAGACTAGCAAAATATATGCTTCCACATTTTGCATACATATCTATAAGGGCCGTGTTTACAAAAGTATCGTCCCTGTACTCACTCTTAGAGATATAACCATCCAACCATCTCGCTAGATCAAGGGACCCCACTTGGGCACCAGCTAGAATAGCAGACCTCACAGTAACAGAATCTACCCTGATATTTTTTGAAATCATCTCACGAAATAGCTTTATTGCTTCTTCACCATACCCATTTTTTGCATAACCAGAAATCATAGCATTCCACAAAACTAAATTTGGTTTTTCCATCTGATTAAAGAAAAATCTGGCAACTTCCACCTGTCCACGTTTTGCATACATGGTAGTGAGCGATACCACAATATCGGGTTCAAATTCTAGACCCAATTTAGTCACTAAGCCATGAATGGACTTTCCTTGTCCCAAATCTTCCATGTCTGTATATGCTGTCATTACACTAACAAGAGCAATCCAATCAAGTTTCACATTACTTTGTCTCATTTTTTTGAAAACACTCAATGCTTCTGCAGGATCACCATTCTGAACATACCCAGAAATGATGGAAGTCCACGAAACAACAGTTCTATCTTGCAACTTATCAAACACGACCCTCGCAGGTGAGGTTTGACCAAATTTAGCATACATTGACACAAGACTGTTCTGCACAAAAACATTTGATCCAAAGCCATATTTAAATGTCTGGCCATGCATCTGTTTACCTATTTCTTCAATAGACATTCCACCGCATGCTTTAAGCACGTACAAAAATGTGAAGCAATCTGGGTGGACCCCTGATACTTGCATCTCTGTATACAATTTGACAGCACCGACAAAAATATTATTCTGAGTATAGCCCTTTATGACTGCATTCCACAACAAAATATCTGGTTCTAAGACTTCACGAAAAGCCTTGTGCGCATAGTAAACGTCTCCAAGATGCAAGCATGCATTGACAAATTTGATTACCAAGAAACGACACTTGTGTAATCCAGACACAATTAACTGAACGTATAATTGATCCAAATGCTTCCTACACGATGAATTACGACTTAGTTGTGCAAAGAAAATGTAGGAATTGAAGTTGAGGTGAAGCATGTCATCATCCAAGTGGGGTAGGAGGTTTGATGACAAGGTAAAAAGTTCTGATACAAAGGAGTTTCATCACTATTGTTACTTGTAAGTTTGGAAGTCTAAATTTTCTTGGGACATACAGAGAGATTTAAGGAAAATGAGCGTAGGAATCAGGACATGTATTCATTTTCATAGACATCTCATGGAAAATGCTACGTCGGTCCAAGTAAGGTCTATAAGACGGACTCAACGGGTTATTCAAAAGGGAACGAGCTTGCCTTTCCATTTTGAACAGTTACAAACTAGAGCCAATACAGCTCCAGTGCCAGTGGACTCGAATCAAAATTTTGAAAATTTGGCGTAATGCTAAAATGCTAAGAGTAACATCCTAGAACTGTAAACAAAAAGGTAGACTACATTTAATCAAATACATCAAACCTAAAATTCCTCACACTTGCCCAATATGGTTGGCACAGTAGCCAAAGCCCCAGACTAAAATCAAGATTAAATACACTACAAATTTCTAACCTCAAATCGTATAATGTAAGGCGATAACCTCAAGGGATCAATCCAAACTAAGCCCATATGCAACTATTGTTTAACATATGTTACTCTCGAGTCTTAACTAGTATTGATTTGATATTGCAGTCGTTTGGTACTCCCTTGCTGACTAGTAAACACGAGTAATAAGAACAATAACAATAACATCTCAAGCACTGATTACTTCCAATCATATAAAAATGAAATACCTCCCCAATAAAGCCTCTTGCGAGGTTGCCGCCAACTTTGAGAAAGCTGTAGACAGTGAGGACAAGGAGAGAGAGAGGGAAAACGAATGCAGAGACATGGGAGGAAGTGCGAGGAGTTGCAGAAGCCAGCTCCGGCGAAGCCCTCTCTTTCCGGTGCGAAAATTCTCCGGCGAAGCAAATTCCGAGGAAGCTATGCGATTGATTAAATTTATATATTTCCGTAGTTGAATTTAACTTCTTTTTTTTTCAAAGATTGAGTTCAATCTGATTTTTAAGTATTTTTTTTATTAAATTTTGTATGGTTTATTGGTGGGTTAATATACAATTTTACATTTCACTTATTCAGTTTAGTAAAATTGAAGGTTTTAAGAATAAAATTCATCTGTTGGACCAATTATAAAATACATAAAATGAAACGACCTATTTTATTTTAATCTACTTCACATTAAAATTAATTATGATCTTTAATTTTATATTTAGCCCTTATCCTCTAAACTTTAATTCATGTAGCCATATAGCCTTCAACTTTAAAATTTTTCTTTATCAAAAAAATTTATTTTAAATTACGTCCACAAATTTTAGATTATACTCTAATTCATGTTGTTTGCATCATTAACTAAATGCATAATTACATCCTTCTACTCATAAAAAATAAAAACTAAAAACTAAAAAAATAACTGAATAACGACATCTTAAAAAAAAACACTAAATAATAGCATGATGTGCCCATTATAATATTGGGTCTCAAGTCCATGCCCTTGCAACATTATTTTCTATCTAATTCATATTAATAATTCACACATTAAGCTCAATCAAATTACTTCAAAATACAATTTTAGTCTCCGTAATGTTTTATTTTCTTTCAATTTAATCTTTATCTTTATAGTTTTAAAAGTTTTGATTACGTCTCAATAGTCTTTTAAAAAAAAATAAAGCTGAATAGTCTTGTTAAATATCTCGAAATGTTCTTTGACATCACTAAAAGTTAACGGTTAAACAATTTATAATGATATGACATGTTTTCTTTAGATAAACAACACATTTTCTTTCGACATGACAAGAGGTCCAAAAAAACATGCATCATATCTAGAGTATTAACCAAACACAAAAACAAATTTGAAAGTTTTAAAATCATTTCACCAAATTAAGACAACTAGAACAAGCCCTTGTGGCATCTCTTTCTTTTAATTTAGTTATTTAGTTTTCTTTATATATATATATATATATATATATATATATATATATATATATATATATTTGTGTTCGACCAGCTTACGCACACCTCGACTAATCCCACGACTATCTGATCTTACAATATTTGTTGTCGAGAATTATTAATTCTTAAAATAGGTGGTTATTATAGGATTTGAACTTGTTTCCTCTTAATTAACTCTAACCTCTTTGGATCAATGGATCACCTATAATGGTCTAATTTAGTTCTTTCGTAAAAAAAAAAAAAAAAAACCCGACTAAACAAACATTAACCTGACATTATTAATAATAAATAAATGCAAAAGAAGATTCCGGAGGCAGCCAAACTGAGAAAGAAATCATTGAGTGGGTCTCAAGAAGTTGAAAGCAAAAGAAAAGCATTTAATTTATCCAGCTGTCATTTTGAATGGCTGTCCCTATCTGGAAAAGTGACCGTTGGAAGCTTCAACGTTAAGCTGACCGTTGGATGGGAATTGGAGGATATTTATACACCACACCTTACTTTTTTTTCTCTTCAGGCACAGAATCTGAAGCCTTCAAGAATAAGCCAACTTCCTTCTTCCCCTTTTCTCTCTGTATTTATATAAATCTCACACAAATTCTTCCTTCCATTCAACTCAAACATGGGTTTGGTGGTGGTGATCTCTCTGCCATTGATTCTCTTCTGCCTCCTACTCGGTTTCGGGTGTTACTTTATCGGCAGAGCAAAAGGGAGACAAGACATACGCACCAATGCCCAGGTGTTCGGGGTGCCCACGCCGCCTCCCGGAAGCGCTGCTGCTCATTCTCCGCCCCCGCCGCCTCTTTTCAAGCTTGATAATTCTGCCAACGTTTGATTAGTAATCAGATCAAAGTTCAACTCTTCACTGTACTGCAATTGTGTAAATTCTGTACTATCAGTTAAACTTCCATACTCTATGAATCATGTTTCAGTTTTTGTGTGTCCTACAAGTTTTTGTGCATTCAATCAAATGAACTCACCTTGGAAGTACCTCCTTGATTATTGCTCAACTCTTCTGCAGCTGCCGTGCTTGACACTGGAATGTTCGCTTAAAGGGAACCCCATAATATATATGACATCTATATAGATGCACTAGAAAACGTACTCAGAAAACGGTTGCGGAGTTTCATAATTAGAATAATGTTATACAATGAAGAAAGAATAGTTTTGATCTGTTCTTTTCATACTCCTACCAGAGGTAGCTAAGTATTACAATGCATATCCACACCGCAGACCGAAAAACGACAGTCATGTTATACGAATCATGTATCTCTTACGAGATGTAGAGCTTCGTAGTTTATTCCAGGAGGAGATTGGGGTGGAACGGCGGATTTGTGCCGCCACTGATCAGTTTCTGTGTGCAGGGCCTTCCTTGCAGTTGCTTGGTACGTTTTGCTTCTGCCTATCGCCGTCCTAGATGGAAGAGATTGAGAGGCAACGGCTCTGCTCAAGTTACTGCTAGTGATGGATGATAGGAATTTCTCCTTTGAATGAGTTTCAGAAGCTGATGCAATAATAGATTCGAAGACACCACTCTCCCTTAATCCCTGTATAATCACCTGAACCAAAGAAAGGGGAGAATTTTCAATATGAATGTATCAAGGACAACGGGTTCACGAGAATAGTTCCCAGAATTGGCAACCGCGACAAAGTTATTTAACATTTTGTACCATACAGATTCTGACTGGGGTATTGGGATGTCATATTACTAATGCAACAAATTCTTTGTCTTATTATTCTTCTTCTTTTTCTGTTAAGGAATAATTTCATTAAAGAAAGAAACAGGTATGTAAACAGGAGAAAAAGGGTAAGCTACCAGAAGGAAGGAAGGGGGGAAATGCTGAAATAACAGGAAATTTCACTACAAAGACCCAATGCCTCGAGATTCAAAATCTCTTTGAACAATCGATAAAAGTGATTTCCCGAGTGAACTTTGCAACTGAACTATTTAAATGAGCAAACTCCCTCTTCAACTCTTTATAATTTGTCACTACAGACGTCAAATAAAATTCTTACCATAGGAGCATAGATTCGAGTTAAAATGCCCTTTCTCAACAATTTGATTCTTAGGTTTTCATCACCCCACACAACGTGTTCTCGGTACCTAGTAAAGAGAAATAAATCACATCCAAATCATTGACAATAAAAAAATTGTCTACACTAAGAGAATACCAATTCATCATTTCCTCCTGGGTTGCAGTAGAAGCAATAATGAATGCCTGCAATACATATCATTGCTTAGAAATTAAAAAGTGATGAGATGAGGTCATAAAGTA
>NW_019104500.1:1416369-1431031 GCF_001995035.1 Momordica charantia | reverse complement strand
ATGGTTCAACCGAAGCTCAAATTTCATTCTACCTACGTGTCAATTACTAACATCTAGATAATGTGGCAAACCCAGTTCTCTGAATGAAAGAGTAGTTTTTACCAGCAATCAACACCGACTTCTTTAATATATAATGCAGCATATGTAAGCAGTAATTAATGCAAATATCTATTCACCCACATCAAATTATAGGATTGGTTCAAACTGCTCTGCGATTGTTGCATAAGCCTGTTCTTCGAAGCATTTTGTGTGGACAGCAGCTTATATGCTTATGAAAGAAAAACAAGATCAGGAGACACTAAACTCACAGTTCTATCAAATTCCAACATAAAGCATCTTTTCACGTCATCTTGGGTAGGTTTGCAGCCACAGCGATCACGTCTAGAGGTCAAGTCAGAAAACTTTGCATATGTGTAGTGTAATACAGCAGCTTCTTCCAATTTAATCTCACTGGCAGATATTTACACGAATACAGTTGGTGCTGCAAAATTAGCTATCCTGAAACTACAACTTCAAAAAAAAACTTCTTACTTTGGGGTTTTCATGTAATTATGCCATCTGTGTGCACCATTTGGTCGAAGATGATCTTGAATTCGAGCAGCTGATTTCCCATTTCCATAAGTCAAAAAGTAATTTGGATTACCACGAGCTGATTCTTTATACATGCCAAAATATGTATCCTTGGGTAGGTGGTCAAAATTTTTCTTGAACATTGACACCTGGGTACATAAAAAGAGTTGTCTCAAAATAGTAGGTGCATCTTCAAGAACAAGCATCATCTTATTCTTAGCACACGTTTCATCATAATAATATAAAAACAAAATATAAAACTCATCACAAGTAAAATGCTTCCTCCTTAACATGAGATATCTATGGTAGTGATAAATTGATGAGAAATATGACACCGAAATGGAAAACTAATGGACATCATTTCCTGTTTAACAGATGGAATCACAACCACCTCAATCCCACTCATCCATATCAACATGAAAATCAGATCCATTCTCCATTTCCCCTCTTCTGCTTCTGCTTCATTACTCATTCAACTACTCCAACAGCTCAAGATGTTTCCTAGCAATAATAGAATGCTGGGAGGGCAAAGAGACCAATGAATTATTTTGAACTTTTTAACTGAACGTTTTTTTTGGGTTCAGAACTTAGGAATATAGAACGCCCCAAGATATAGAGCTCTCAAATATTCAAATGCTGTAAAATAATATGAGCTTCTAATGATTAAAATATCTCTGAACTGTAAGCACAGTATTTTCTTCCTTTTTTATTTTTAACCAAAAACAACTTTTCATTGATATATGAAAATGAGAAAAAGTTCAATGATACAAACTGATGGAAGGGTGACAGAAAATGAAAAAGAAAAGGAATATGAAAGAGAACAAAATAGATGCTCAATAATGAGTACAGACAAAATAAGAACAATAACAACCAAAGACCGTCATAACTGATCAAAAAGCTTCAAAGAGGAGTCTTGTAACAGAAGCGAAGCCTAAGCCTTTCGAAAATCGGAACTTCAACGCCAAAGGAGTTGAAAATCTAATTGGTCGAAGAGAGAGCCGAAGGCGGAGAATCTTCTGAATCAGACATCAAATCTTGCAAATTCTTCAATCCCGTTAACTAATCTTTAATAATCTGAATTCTCCTTACGACGTAAGAAACATAAAGATGAACTTTTCTTCACAGATTCTAGCTAACGACTCATGTTGAGAGGTGACAAAATCATCCAACATTGCGAAGCTTTAAACTTGGCCATGTTGAAGCAATCAATAGCCGATCTTCTTTTTCTTCAAAAATCCTTTGGTTTCTTTCCGACCACAATTTCGAGATTAGCGCTTTTAGACCATTAACCCACAGGAGGGTTGATTTAAGAGATAACTTTAAGCCAAAAAGCAGCTGGATAGACATTCTTGAAGCCTTCCAAATCAAAAACCCATGAGATGTTGAAAATATTAAGGAAAAAATTCCAGCAGGCAGCCGCTAATGGACAAAAGAGGAAGATGTGACTCTGATTTTCACTATGAACAGTCCATAGGACACACATAAAAGGGCTGTAAAGCCATATTAGTAATGGCACCTCCGTAACTTCTTATTCATCAAGAATCAAATTGAATTTCCTCATAGCTTTAGTCACTCTTCCACATCTGTCAGAGGGCCATCTTGTTACATTAAAATCTTCTCCAATGCTCCAAAGGTTGTCCAGGGGAAGGAAAAACTTATGGACTGAGTTACGAAATATAGCAGGTTTTAAAGTACGGTATTTTCAGAAACAACTCCATTAACTTTCATAGTTTTTCTTTATTCATGAAAACCAATTTCATTGAGGAGAATGAAAGAATAAAAGTATGGCCATGCATATTGAATGGCCGATGGCAACGGAAAGGGAAATAAAGGTTATACAGAAGATAATTATAAGCACCCCAAATATCAGCAATAAAAACCAAATTTTACTAACTATAATAGTTGCATGCAGATTTTATATTTCGATGTTTTTAGACCACTATGCAAATGCATATGCACAAGTCATAGTGGATAAGAAATCAAAATTTACAGCTAATCAGCTGAAATAACTAAAAAAATTAAAATGGAAAGTGAAAGAAACTACCTCAGTAAAAGGTTCCTTTATATCATCTCTCTCAACACTGCTTTCCTACACAACACCAACATTGATATTATATTGCAGCACACAACAATATCAAAACATAAAAGAAAAAGCACGTCGACAAGTTGAAGTGCTTTACAATTTGAAACCAAATTACAGAACAAAAAGATATAATGAACACGTACATAGTTAGGAAAAATAACCATATCAACATTTCCTGGCACGTCAAGCAGCAACTGCCTCAAGGAGTACTCCTGAGCACCGACTGGATGTACCAACTCATCAGTATCAAGATGAATTATCCAATCCATTCCAGCATCCTGATATTTTAAAAAGGAGAGAGAAGAAACTAAACAGCCAAGTTAATAGTGATACAATTGGGAATAATTAATAAGTAGCAATAGAGTAATGGCCATGAGAAGAACACTTTCCATACCCTTGCCATAATAATAGCCATCTCCATATTGAGAGATTGCTTCACAAATAGTTCATAATTGCAAGGTTTGTAAAAGAAACCAGAAAGCCATGTTTCATTCCAGATCCGACTGAGGATAGCCAAAAGAAACCAGACATTCACATTGAAGAAAAGAAAAGTTAAAAGATAATAAGATATAAAACGTTGATAACATTAGTCTTAAATAAATATAATAATCATGTATCCCTCTTGAAAAATAGCCCCTCCACGTGCCTATCCCTAAATTGGTGGTAATTAAGCAGATATTTTGGAGGAGCTGGATCACCAGTTTACCCACTGCCTGCCCTTATAGGTATAATTGCTGGTGTAAGCTTCTATTCCTAATATTTCTATTAACAACTTTCCTAGGAGAACTAAGGCAATTTGCACTGACCATTGTCTGGCTGCAGATTTAAGAAGGCTTCCATTCTCTGTCTAATGTAGCCTTTGCTATTTCTGGGAAAGTTTGGTTGAAAAGGAATAACATACATTTTAAAGGTGTCTCGGTTTATGAACACACTTAAGATTAAGCAAAGTTTGTGTCTTCTAGTTGGAGCACCCTTTCTAAAACTTCTATAATTATGATTTCTTATTGACAAATGCTGATTGGAGTGTTTTTGGTAACTCGTACGTTTCAACTTCCCTTTTCTTTTGCACTTATCATCAAGCTTTGTGCTTATTGTGTCTGTATGTGTGTCTATATCTGTGATAATGATTTACAACAAATATTGTATCAGAAGCAGGTAATAAAGCAACAGACCAAAAACTTCAATACTCTTAAAAAATTGCATGAACTTATGTTCCACTAAATACAAGTGTATGCAAATCAGTGTAATCTGGTTCTTACTTTCTTTAATTAATACCATCATCGAACCAACAATGAAGTTGAGGAAAAATTGGAAATTGACTAAAAGTCAGTGTTTTTTACATAAAAAAACTAAATCAAATGTCAACAAGTTAACCAGACTGATCAAAACAAACTTAAATTACTCGGCTAGATTGGTCTCATCAATCTTTTCATGTTTCAGTTTTCGTTGACACCATTTCCAGAGAAAATGATCGTGAACCAATAGCATATCTTAAAACAGCTAGGCTATAGAGCTTCCGGTCAGACAATATGATATTTTTTAAAGAAACTTAATAGAAGAAATAAGCACTTCCTCACTTCCACTAAATGAAAATTGATTCTTCTTTTTCTTTTTTCTTTTTTTTTTAAACAAAAAAAGAAAGAAAGAAAAAGCAGAAATTTACACCTTTGTGCCTGCTGGTCCTCTAACTCTTTTGTTCTGAAAATCAACTTCACTCCCTGAAAAGCAATGCTAAACTTATGCTTAACAAGTTCGCAGACAATGAAAAACTCAAACACAATAAAGGTCAGCTTCAACTAGGAGAGGGAATAAGGGGGAGAGAGAGGATTCAGCTTGGAGGGTAATTGAACTCACAGGAATTGACTCCAAAACTCTAGTCACATCGGGAGATGCAGCTTTTCCCTCCACAAAAAGTAGAAAGGTTGCAACCCCAATGACCTTGTGATAGAACATCCAGGGTAAAATTTGCTCTAATCCTGCTGACGTACTTGTTGTAATGCATATCTACACATTGAAGGGAAAAAGGGGAGCACAACAACAAGAAGAAGCTTATGAACTCGTTTCAACTAAATTCAGCATCAGGGTCAAAATTCCCATAAAAAAAAAATATATATTTGAGTTCTCAGATAAAATGCATTATCGTTCAACATCAGCCATCAGAAATCAAAGGACAAACAGGACAACCACCTTCTTAACCATTTCCCCAATTCTCAGCTCCACACATTAATTCATTCCCAATACAGCCTATAAATCAACTTCAGAACACCAATTAAAAGCGAAATTTGAAGAAAAGGGAAGAAACCTTAGGCTTCAAATTCGATCCGGGATCGAACTTCCAGTCCTGGTAGTAGGGGAACGAAGGCGAGACACTCCGGCCGAGATTGAGACAGCCAGAAGCAGAAGGCGGGGAATGGCGGGAAATCGGGGAGAGTGGGGAGGCGTCCATGCCGGGGAACTGGTATGAACCGGGGGGAGACCAGCGAGTGGCGGGATCGGTGAGTCCACCGCGCCATTGGAGGACGAAAGCCAAGGCTGCGAGAGTGAGAGGGAGGAAGGTTAGAAGAAGAAGAAGTCTGGAAGTAGAGGATGAGGAAGAGGTCTGCGTATGGCGAATTGAGGTCTGCATCTGCTGGTAGTTCGGCATCGGCATGATGGCCGGCGAGAAACGGATATGCCTTCCGATTTCCGATTGTGTCTCTCCGATGGCCGGGAAAGGAACATAAATTTATGATTTGATAACAGTTTTATGTGCTACTATAATTTAGGTTAAAAGACTACTTTGGTATTCATAATTTCAACTTATTTTGGCCATAATTTTATTTTTTTTATTTTCGTTCTACTCGTACTTGGCCATAATTTTATTTTTAATCCCATTTTTAGTAGTGACTCCAACAAATGCAACACTCTTTGTTTTTTGGTTGTTAGTTCGAATCTGTTGTTCCAATATGTTCTACTTAAAAAAACACTCATATATTTTTTAAAAATAATCATTTTTTATATTAAATATTTTCTTTATATATATAATTTGTGTTAAAATTTTGTGAATAGTAACTTTTATAAGTATAGTGACTAATATTTTGAAGGTAAATTACTAATATTTTGAAGGTAAATTACTAAAATTTAAAGTGCATATATCAAATTCAACCCTTTTTGAAAGTTTAAGAATTAAAATGAATAAAAATTGAAAGTATATAATTGAAATATATTGAAAATTAGGTCAAATATAAATTAGGTAACCTAATCCTTAAAATTTTTTTCTTTTTCAATTTAGTCCCTTATATCATAACTTTTTTTAATTATTATTTCTTTGTTTGTGAATGTTAAAATTAGATGATGAGTAGGGTACCTAAAAAATATATCCAACATTTTAGATATAAGAAAAACAAAGACACGTTTGTTTAGCTCGATCATATTTTTGCAGTATATTATATTTTGGTTAAATTATCAAACAATTTATTATTAATCTATAATATTATTTAAATCTAACGTATCATTAGTTATGCTATACAATTGTTATCCTAAACATAACTCAACGAGTTGAAGTACCTATATATATGATTAAAATATGGTGAGTTCCAATCTTCGATCCATACATGTTGTACTAAAAAATGTTATGGTATATAATCGCACCATGACCATCAAGTTAAGCAATTATCCTTAGTTTAAATAACCATGCCTTTTGTTGTAACTCCATTAGTTGCAAATTTTATTATATATATATATATAAAAGGAGTTATTATTTATTTTTATTTTTAGTAAGCTATTACAACTATATCCTTATAAAAACGGTTGTTTATTATTATTATTAATATTTTTTAAACAATAAAAACAGTTGTTTACGACTTTGAGAAAATGCAAACAATATTGGTATATAATTCATCATTGACATTTGGCAACATTAATTTATATAGACACGGTTAAAAAGCAACATAAATTACAAATTACAAATTAACAGTGTTCTACAGTCGTAAATGAAAACATAGCTCGACAAGTTAAAAAACATGTGTATCCAATTACGAGATCGAGGGTTCGAATCTCCACCTCACATGTTGTACTAAAAAAAATAATATGAAGTCAAATATATATCAATAAAAAACATGGCATCTAAATTATTATCGAACCCAAACGACATGGTA
This sequence comes from Momordica charantia, assembly GCF_001995035.1. Next base: position 1,424,242 of record NW_019104500.1, on the reverse strand, counting down.
TAACACATCCTATATAGCATACTTTAGATTAAAAAACTTAAGAACATGTCATTAGTAACTTTATTTATGACCATGGGACATAAATCCACATAAAATAGCATGTTGATTAACGAATAAAGTATTTGTAGAATGACATTATTAGCAAGGGAAACAACACAACTAATCAACGACATAATATATATATATATATATATATATATATATGTATGTATATTTTTGGGAAATGAGGAACAAGATAATAAATTTAGTGTATTAGAATCTATAACCATACTTCTTAATTACATATGAGTTTATATGGAATATTAAATAAGTCTATAATATAACTATACGTTCGGATTCAAGCCTCCGACTTTTTGGTCAAGAAGATATACACCTTGACTATCTGAGCCACGCTTGAATTGGATATAATATAATTATATTAACATGTGACTTACATTTTATACTGAAATATTATAATTTCTAACCACGTAATCTCAAATTTAACGACGTTGATAATATTAAAAAAAACAAAGATTAAATCGACTTAATATGTGAATATAGCTCGGTAGTATCTTGTTGATTTCTTAGAAGTTGGAAGTTGAATTCCTCATTCCACATTTGTTGGGTAAAAAAAAAAAAAACTAACTTAATATTCACTTCTTAGACTAAAAAAAAAACATGAAAAAGAAGAAAATGAGACTAAATTAAAATGCATGATTTCAAAGGATCAATCCTACTCTATACTACTTCACTAAAAATCTTTAAATCTTCAACTTTAAACCTAAATATTATTATGTAGAATGGATAATCTTATACTAGAACTCATTTAACAAATAAATATATTAGCAAATAGCAAATTTATTACACTCTGGATATAAAAAGGACAATATTCAAAACAAATGCAAATCAAATTAAGAACCATCAAGGAATTTTATCCCTTTCAAAAAATAATAATAATAATAAGGAAATTTTATACAAATAAAATAAAATAAAATGATATTTTTTTTTTAAAAAAAATGGAGAATCCAAAATTGGGCCAATATTGGTCGAGCCCGATTCAAATTCATGGTAGACTCCACGCCGAGTCTCAATTCTGAAATTTCAATCTGTTTGTGGAAAAAAATTTGTCGCCCATCGGAGTGGAGCTAGGGCTTTAAAATTTCCAAATTTCTTCTTCACGTCACGCATTCGAATTCTAAGCCCTAAACCAAAACCTAGACGGATTGGGATTTGGGAATCGCAATTCAGTTCGTCTTCTTCCTCTCGTGACTGACTGCGCAGTCGATGCTCTGTTCTGTGGTGCTGGTCGGCGAGGGCCATAGAGAGGGTTCCATTCTCAACCGCTCTCTCTCTTCAACCACTGCTCAGTTTCTTCTCCTTTCATGTCTTCAGTCGGTGGTTTGCTTTTATCTGCTCCTCATCCTTCAGGGTCTTCTAAAACCCTAGGCTTTCATTCCGGTTCCTCCCCTATATGCCTGCTCCCCTTTCTCCTTCTCTATAGTCAAAACCACCCTTGTTTTAATCTCAGGCTCTTTGGCTTCCAATTCCAATCCAATTCGAGATATGAGCGATTCTAAGGTAAGATTTTGTTTTTCCCCCCACCTTCCTTTGGGAAGCTGTATTGAGTGAAGATTGTTTTTTTTTTTTTACATTTTTTTTCCGTGTTCTGCTGTTATTTTTCTCAATTTACTATTTTGATTCCACGACGCTTAAATAACCAGGGGCAAAATCTTTGAAGTGGGTTTTAATATTTTCATTGTTTGTTATTGGGATGCTCTGCGTTTGTGTGTGTTTGCGAACTCTGGACTTATATTTTCTCTTTTGTCAGGTTTTCATATTTGGGTCTTTCACTGAAGACGAAACCAGTTCATGGATTCAATCTCAGTCGTGTGTGAATCATGGAAAGCTGGCTGATAATGTAAATGTGCAATTTGGTTCTTTGAATTTTACGGACGGAAAATCATTGGGCAGTTCTGTTGACGGTGAACTGAAAGAACCTTCTGGTTCCTCAACAGAATCCATACATTTGGAGTCCCTTGATTTAGCTAAGAATGATACTGAACTGGAAACTACCCCAAGAAAGAAAAGTTTTTCTCCCCAGGTATCAGGAGTGCCAAGAGAGAATGGAAATAATTACAATCCTGATAAAATCTCTTCTTGTACTAATGGGGTGACAGAAACGAAAATAGACCACACTGACCTTCCGTCCTTATGTATATCAAAGGGTCAGAATAATTCTTTAAATCAATTTTCGAGATTGGTAGCAGAAGATAGCAAGCAAAATGGTAGTATTGACGATTTGAAAGAAACTGTTCTGAAAGAAAATTTCAGAAGTGCATCCAATGATTCTGTTACATCCTCCACTAAGCTACTACCTCGAGGTTTAATAAACTCAGGGAATCTATGCTTTCTGAACTCGACTCTGCAGGCTCTTTTATCCTGTCCTCCTTTTGTTGCTCTCTTGAGAAATTTAAGGAATCGTGAAATCCCCAAGGTTATTTTCCTTCCTATTATATTCTGTCTTTGTTACCGTGATATAAATACAAAGCAAATAGATTTGGAGTCATTCATGGTGAATTTATGACTTGATGACTTTTATTTTCTAGGCTGGTTATTCTACGTTAACTGCATTTGTGGAGTTTGTATCCGCCTTTGAAGTACCTAGTTCAAGTGTATTGAATAAGGATGTGGCTGCTCGTGACGTTGGGAAGCCTTTTAGCCCTCTTATGTTTGACGGCGTTCTTAAGAATTTTACTCCAGATCTACCCAGCGGTATCGTGGGCCGTCCAAGGTTTGTGGATGCATATACCTTTTCTTTTCAATGCCTTACTCATCCTTGGTTGTGGTTTAATTTATTGAATGTAGCCATTGATACAGTGGTGCCTTTTATTTTTCACAACCGGCCATGATAGATGTAATATTATTGAAAAGTGAAAAAACCTGTAGACTTGAACTGCAGAGTAGGATCAATGTCGGAGGACTAGGAATCCAATAGCTATCCTTCATAAAACCTTTATTTGATGTGTATTACCTACTGATACTTCATTCTTGTTATCTCAACCCAATTGAGAAGCATTGCTGGAAGTTATGAAGTTATGATAATCTCGTGAATCATTTTGGTGACTTGTTCCACATCAGGTTCATGTTAAGGTTCCAAATTGTTGTTGATATATGGACAATTTGATATTGATATTATTTATTGTTGAGACTTTTTATGGATAATTTAAAATTAATTTGTATTTTGAAACTCTGAACTCACTTAATTCCTTGAATATGTTTGCATTTCTTTTCTGACTGTATTTTTGACACTGTTTAAGGGTTTATCAATTTTTATTTTTTTATTTGGTGAATTATGGTTGAAGTCCAAGCTCCCAAAACAGAGAAACCGCACAAGAATTTTGAGTATGAAAAGGAGAAAAAGAGATAAAAAATGAAAACAAATTTGTAAATGGGTTATAGCATTCTGTTAAACTTATTCATACTTTGTCATAAATATAAGAAAAGAGAGTTTTGAAAATAGTTGCTTACTTAGTATCATTAAACATATTCATACTTATCTTCTTTTTGTTCAGCCTTTTTAACGATTTCACAGAGATTTAAATTTCTACTTGAGGGAAGTATTTATTGTAAGCTCATGAAAAAAGGAGATTTCCACTGACAGACATGATGTCTATTGTATATCAGAAGTTTCTAGAAACATTATCACCCCTAAAATATTCTTTATGCTTGAATGAATATTAAATCCCTGTCATTATGCTCATCCAGGCAGGAAGACGCACAAGAATTCTTAAGTTTTGTCATGGATCGGATGCATGCTGAATTACTGAAGCTTGATGGAATGTCTTCAAGTAACAATGGGGGTAAATCGTTTGTAGTTGCTTCTGCCGAAGATGATGAATGGGAGACAGTTGGGCGGAAGAACAAAACTGCAGTTATGAGAACACAGAGTTTTGTTCCTTCAGAGTTAAGCGAAATCTTTGGGGGTCAACTGACAAGCATGGTGAAGGCAAAAGGTAGTATATGCTTTACCATACACATGGCACGGGCACAAAAGTTATGGATTGGTTTTGTTTTTAATGTGACTGGATGATTGTTGGTAGTTTTCATTTATAATCTAGCTCATATCTTTTGGGATTATTCTGCTACTTGGTATTTGATTACTTATGTTTGGAATTTTGGCAACTAGTTGACTTGCAAATTGCTGTTTGGCTGTGGTGCTCTCTGTATGTTAAGTATGATTTTTGTGTGCAATCTTGTCTTTTAGTTAACTTATTATATTGTCTAAGCCCATCATAAATATGAAATTTGCCATTATTTTTTTTCGGACAATTTACTTGCTATTGTTTGGTTGTGCATTTATTATTTTCCGTTCACTTGGCTCCTTGTTTTGTTGTTGGTGGTGGTGGTTCAATACAGTGTTTTTATATAGTCATTGGTGCAATCATATGGAAAATATTTATGGAGCGGAATAAATTGAAGGAGTTTTTAGGATGAAGAAGAGGATGTGGGCGAGCTGGGGAGGCTTAATGCTAAGCGAGGTGGTTTATTTTTTGGTTTTCAATGACTTGAATGTACCCATATATACTTTATTTTCCTTCAACTAGTTGGGTTTAGGGGTGTTTATCTAGTTTCCCTCTCCCTCTGTTGTGCGTACTTTTCCATCTAATGGATTTCTTATCCAGCACATTTTAAGAAAAAAGACATCAACACCAAGTCTATTATGAAAGACTAAAGTAAATATTTAACAGTAATATTCGCAAAATTATATCTATGGTCAGAATGGGATTCATTTTGCAGCTTCCACTGTGGTCATCAGTTGACATCAATTTGTGTAATATCTCTTTTGTACTGTACATCTTTAACAGAACCAATTTTTTTTAGCATAACTAAATTGCAAAAAGATTGGTACACGCTCCCATACAAATACATACAAATGTATTAATATTTTTGATTGTGTGTTTGCTCACCGACATCCTTTTTAATGTGATTGAGATGATTTATTTTTTAGCTGCAGTATCTTTGATCTGATTGATTTATTGTTGTCTAGATATCTGCTTACTTTTTCTTGGTTTCATCACCTCTAATCCAGTTTTTGTTGTGGGATTGATCAGGAAATAAACCTTCTGCTACTGTTCAACCATTTCTTTTGCTACACCTTGATATTTACCCTGATGCTGTTCACACTATTGAGGATGCTCTACGTTTGTTTTCTGCACCAGAAACTCTTGAAGGGTACCGACCATCAGCTGCTGGGAAGGTATACTCTCTCTTGCACAGATCTACAGAAACCAGTTTCTTTATTCTGCCGCATGCATGTTTTTCCATGCACTTGCATTCTTTTTTTTTTGCCGATTGCGTTTATGACTCTGGATAAACAGGGTTCTAGTATATTGCTTCTGCAGAAAGACTTACATTTGACTCCATTCTATTCTATTACTTCTTAGATCAAAAGGGCTCCAAATTGGAAATTGAGTATTGATTTAGTTAATACAAACGAATCCCTTTTATTTGCATAGTTTTGGAAACTTGTCATGCAACGATGTATTGGATTGGCATTCATCTGTATTGATAATAATCTAATGAGTGTTCTCGTAAATTTACTGTAGAGCTGTAAGGTTTTTACTGGATCACTTAAATTTATTATTTGTTTATTGAAGGTAATACATATAATGTAGTAAAAGAAAGTGACTGATTTAAGATGGTGGCAAACTGAGGGTTATAGAAGTCTATTATTCTCTTTATGGACGCCTTTTCAGGTGAAACGTTAATGTTCCATTTTAAAAATAAGCAAATATTTGGAGAGCAATGTAATTTCTCCAAGAACAACAAGACTGAAATTGCATTCTGTCCAAATTCCGATTGGTGCAAATTGATTATTGCTGCAGGCACTTCACTTCGCATATTTTGTAGTTTCGAATATTTCTAAAATTGAGATATATTTTCTCCAGGCTGGTGTGGTGACTGCTAGAAAATCTGTGAAGATACAGAAGCAGTCTAAGATAATGATATTACATCTGAAGCGTTTTGGTTATGGAAGCCAAGGAAGTACCAAGTTGAATAAGCCTGTGTATTTCCCACTCGAGTTGGTTTTGAACCGCGATCTTCTCGTCTCATCATCCACAGAGGTACCTATTTTTCATGCTCTCTTACATTATTACAGTCTTTTAATACCAACAGTTATGGTTCAAGTAAGAACTTTTGCTAATTGTTTCTCTCTTGGTTGTAATTCTTTCAGGGTAGGAAATATGAACTTGTGGCCACCATAACCCATCACGGGAGAGAGTCCTCAAAGGGGCATTACACTGCCGATGCTCGATATCCTAACAACCAATGGCTACGATTTGACGATGCATCTGTGACTGCCATCGGGGCGAATAACGTGTTACATGACAGGGCCTATGTTCTCTTCTACAAACGAGTTTAGGGTAATATATCGACTTGAAAAAGTTCTTCTGATGGTGGTGAGGCTTTTGAGTTATTAATGTATGTGATGTGATACTGCCCAAGTGAGGATTTTACTGTTTTTTCACTCACAATCTATTCTTTGTATGGTCTGGTTCTTTAGTTATATTTTTAATGCCAAGTTTTCACTTAAAATTTTGAAGCTTTGTAATTATTTGTTTGGTTATCACTTCCTTCAATCAGCAATTATATATATATACACATAAAAAAAAGTGATTATAGAAAGGAAAAATGAGGCATGGTGATATTGGTTGGATGGATGAATTTTAATCTTTAAAAGATTAACAATCTACTTTATTTAATAAACATACGTCCTAATGGTCGATTTACTAATTGAGTTATTCTTTGGCCCATGAATGATTTTCATGTTCTATTTTATTTTCTCATTCATTACTACTGAGATATTTTTTACAGATGCAACCAATTTAAATCGATTGAAGTTTTATTTCTGGACTTTAAACTTGCATATTTTGGTTATTTGTTATTATTTTGCTATTTAATATTTGTTTACTCGATATTATGTAGTTTTAATGTATGTTCATATCAGACTCAAAAGTTGAATGTAAACATGGTTAGCTGCAATCTCCAGCCACTTGTTTTCATTCTTCTCTTTTGAGGGTTCAAATTGATAGCTTTTCAAAAAGTTAGAATGTATATTAGTGATTTGATTTACGAACCTTAACCTAAATTTTATCGATAATTAAAAATTTGGATATTGTTGTTACATTTTGTATTAGTATACCAATGATAAATTTTGTCAATGTTACAAAAATGGAATATCAATGATATATTTTATAGTGGACATACCTTATCAATAATGGAAAGTACATCAGTCCTGTACAAGTTTGCTAATATAACAGTAAGTTTTGCCACCCATTATAATTTTTCGTTGTACATGTCCATTATAAAGTTAAATACTTACCCACATTATACCTGACCCTCGATTCATAAACCCTCCTTTGCAAATATACACTAGGGAAAAAAAAAATACTATTATACTAACGACTAGCCAAAAGAATAAAAAATGTCATCTCAAGATTTTATATTTTCCTTCCAGTATTACCATTAAATAAAGGGGCGAGAAACAAAATTGGAAAATGAAAAGTGTGAACTAAATTACCTATGGTCAACTTGAATATAGTTTAATTGGTTAAGACATATATAACCTTTTATATCGTTGGAGGTTCGAATTTCACGAGTAGTAAAAATATATATTTATATATTTATACACATCATTTAATTCTTTAATTTTTGACATAAATGAAGCATATCATAAAGTAAGTAGAGAATTTATTAGTGAGGCCAAACCTTTTTCCTATAATTAATGTGTCTACAACCACAACAAATACCCAAAATATAAAGGTTGACCGCCAAATTAAAAAGAAACGGTCATTTTCTTTGACATTTTTACATTAATTGTAGATCTGAATTT
>NW_019104500.1:1389479-1406892 GCF_001995035.1 Momordica charantia | reverse complement strand
AAATAACATCCATTGTAACAACATAAAATGAAAAAAAAAAAGAATAATAATAATAATAATAATAAGGTTTAAAGTATGTCTTATGAGTTTAATAATTATAGTAGTAATTAATAAAAGAATGAAAAACTTATTTCTAAAATTTCTCGAGCTCAGTAGTAATATTTAAATAAAAAAATCTCTCAAATGAAATGACCTTTCACATGTGTAAAGTGGATTTTATATATTGGGAGTATTAATTTTGGAATAATTAATGGTCAAATTATAAAATGCTAAAAATGTCTTATTATTCTAAATATCACAACGTATAAAATTTATCTAATTGATCACAGATTAGTCTATGTTAATTTTAAAAACTAAAGTTAAGCATATAATTAAAAGTCTAAGAATATATAATTAAAACTTTTATAGTGAAAAAAGTAGCGAATTTACAACTTAATCCTTAGGAAGCAACCTTGTTGAGCATCTTTAGAACTTTTGGATGACTTAATCAAGAATTCTAATTTATTTAAATTTGCCCCATGTTTTATTAAAATATATTTAATATTGTTTGAAAATTCCATGCATGACCCTTTCTTTCACTTGCTAGAATGGCTTTGGACTTGGGTTTCTTGGGCAGTAATGTCGTCTCCAGTGCTACATAATTAAATATAATTAATCACTAAAACTTCTAGATTTTTAGTCCTAATTATTTTCCTTATTCTTCAAACTTGCCACAATCTAAGTATTGACCTTAATTTGAGATATTATCATTAACCCATTCATCAAATAATTAAATTTACTGTTTCTAATACTAATAATTATGCATGTTAACTATCTTTAGTCCACCTTAAGAAGAAAAATAATAATAAGTTTTTTAGCATAAATAATAATAATTCATACGAGCTACTAAAATTTAAGCTGAACAATTCTTTTACTACGTACAACAATTCTGGGGTTGTGAAGATTTGAATCTCTGACTTCAAGAGAAAAAGTAAATGTCAGTGCATTAACAAATAAATTATTTAGAATTTTCTTATTGTTTATATATTTTTTACTAATTTATCCTTTCTTTCGGCATATACTTGAGAAGCGATATATCCATTAAAAAAAAAAAAGAAAGAGAAACGTTTTTAAAAATATAGCGCCATTTTAAAATCTAAAAAATAAGTTCTCTTATATTTAGCTAAAATTAAAAAAAAAAGTATTTTATAAAAGATGAAAAATTAAGTTCCCATTTGAAAGCTACTTTGTCTTATTTTATTTCTTATGAAAACTACGTTCTTCCACTTTTTAACAATAACTTTGAAATCTTAATGACATAATGTTTTTGAAAGTAAACAGACTTTTTAATTAGAACTTTTCAAAAAAGTAATAATAATAAAAAATAGAAAATAAAGAAAAATATTACTAAATAAACACGACCTTAAAAAACTTATCGAAGGAGATCAAAGTAAAGAATATGTTTAAACAGGTCAGCCTAGTTTTCAAATATAGAAAAATAAAAATGAAAAACATTATAAAATATGTGAGAGAGAATATTTTTAAACTCGTGTTTGTTGTCTGGGAGATGAAACGTCCCAATTTTATGGAAAAAGAAGAAGAAGAAGAAATGATTTTTCTTCTCTTTTTTTTTTTTTTTTCCTCTTTTCCAAAATTTAGGGTGGAACTTAAAAGGGAATGAGACAGCAAAATCTTCTTGCCCAAAACTGTAAGGTTTTTAAGAGACAGTGACTAATTGGGACTAAATTCAACACTAAATTTCTAAAATGGAAAATTTTGGTGTGGAAAAAATTGGGCTCGTGGGAAGCAAGAAAACGAGAGACAGAGAGAGGGAGAGGGGGGATTAATTTATATATGTTATATTTTTTGAGACATAAATGTTTAATTTCCTCGCATTGTATATAAGATTTGGATAATTGTCGTAAAATTTTAACTTATGTATTAGGTTTTCATTTGAAAAATTGTTGAAAAATAATATGCATTTTTAATGAATTATTACAAACAAATTTTGTATTTTATGCGTTGAAATTGATAGGTTTCGGGGGATTTTTAAGTTGTTTTTATTTTATTATTTTTTTTATTAAGTGCGAAAAATGTAATCGAAATTTAAAAAACGATAACGATGGCAATATTTATCCAAATATTTGATGAAATTTAAAGTTGAAGTTAAAAATTTACTCTTCTTATATTGAGAAGTATTTGTAAAGATTAAATGATTCTCCATTAAAATATATCTTCTCAAATAGTTTTTATAAAGGTACACAAAAATACCTAACTTTCCAAATTAGCTTGAATAAAATTTAAAGTATTCTAGTAGAATATGACATTTTAGAGGTAGACTTTATAAAAAAAAAAAAAAACACCCTTTTATAATTTTCTACTACCACTTGCCATTATTTTCATCAACTTAGAAAATTTTGATCATGAGTTGGATTTTCCAAGAGAATTAGTTGGAGGGTTTTGATTTTTTTTTTCCTCTCTTTTTGTCTTGCCTCCCTCAACTATACATAAAACACTCACCAATAATAATTCTTTTTATATTATATTAAATGTATGTATGTATATATATATATATATATATATATATATATATCCTTTTAATTAGTTAGCTTGAATTTGCTCTATGAAATTGCTCTGAGCTTCTGATCTTTAGGAGAGTAAGTAGTGTCTTAATGAGTTGAACCACGCTTATGTCGACAACAAGTTTCTATTATAGAATCAAGGTTTTAAATGTCGATGTTGGGACACGGAAATATTAAGGTATCAATTTCATGGAAGTTTTGATGTAGATGGATATTTCTGGAAAGGTTATAAAAAAAAGAATTTGTAGAAAATATTTAAAGCATTTCACCATTTCTAAATAAGTTAAAAAAATTAATATTAATATTATGTATATATTAGTGATATTTTGTTGTTATTTTTCATATTTTGCCGATTCATTTTGCAATATTATAGAAATGTTGATTTACTCCTTACCGTGATGTCAAACCCATTGACACGTGTAAATGACGAGGGAAATGTCAACATGGCGTGAGTTTGGTTGGCGATAAGAAAACAGAAATCTGACAAATATATTCTTTGTTTTTAGCGTTTTGTATATCTTTGGGAGCAAATTTGAAAATTGAATCTCAATTAAAAAAAAAAATTAACATGTATTTAGCAATATATTTGTAAACTAGTTACCAACTAAATATTTAGTTTAATCTAAAATAATAACAATTATGCTGTATAATTTATAATATATTTATTTTAAACGTTTTAGTATTAACAAAAAATGAAATGAGTTTACGATGTGAAATAATATATTATTTATTTATTTTTAAATGTAATTCTACATTTTAAACCTTCAAAATCAAAATTTGAAAACACTGAAAACATAAAAACATAGTTTTCAGAATTTCCACGGTTTGGAACACAGAATCCGAAACAATTTACGAAAACAAATCTATCAAACGGCGTTGCCAAACGAATATTCATTTGATTGATCAGTTAATCTGAAAACAATAAACAGAATTTGAATTGCCAACCAAATAGGTTCTTAATACTTTGTAGAACATAATAACATTTCTGAATCATTTTATGTCTAAATCAAAATTGATACATATGGTCAAATAAATCTAGACTAATTAAGACTATAACAAGTTTTAAATCTAACAGTCTATGGTCTTCAATCAAATTCTAATTCAATTTGACAATTAACTCATCAAATGCCTAAGTGGGACAGAATTAATTAGTCTTCCTAAAAACCAACCAATTAAATTAAAAACTTCTATATATATATATATATATATATATATATATATATATATATTGTTTTTCCTTTTCTTTTCTCCTCAACATCACATGATTAAGTCCATATTTATTCTACTTTTCACACAATATGATATCGAAAACTCATATTGACTGCACTCAAATATCAATCAAATTTAAATTCACTGATGTATCTAAAACTACCATCGAGTCAACTCTCTCTTAAAAAATATAATATATTCATTTGATCGTTGGTACGTCTATTCGAAAAAGAAAAGAAAAAGTATTTGCATGTGGAAATTATTAGGGTTATATGATAATATTGACTAGAAGTTTCCTTTTAACATAATGGATGGTTCATACATGAAATGGAAAAAGAGAAAAAATAATAAATAATAAATTAAAGTTTTGATGGAAATGATTGTGAAGTAAAATGGCATCAAAGAGGGCTTTCTTTTTTTGTTTAGAATCTCCCTTTTCAAACACCTTTTTTCTCTTCAGTCTTTACAAAAACTTTTGCAAATTAATTAGTTTCAATAATTTAATTTTCATTGTAATTAAAATGGGTAGTTCTGATTGTGTGAGACAACCAACCCTAAAAATTTGTTGCCACAAAATCAGGTTAGCTGTCAGCTTCCACCATAACCAAACACCAAATTAAGAGAGAGAAAACCAAACCCCTTTTAGAGAGAGAGACAATTCAACCCTAATTTAAAGACCAAATAATTAGAGAGATCAAACTTTTTTAAAAAGGCTACTAGTACCCACTTCTTTTGTTGGCGTTATGGAATTAAACGGTTCTTAAATAATGCTGATGTGATTGCCAATAAATGAAAGTAATATTTGTACGAGTGTAGTACTCGACATTTTATCTTGAGAGTGAGTTAAGATCAGAAGCATCTTTAAAACTAAAGAGCGATACTTTTCCAACTAATTGGACAGAAAGCCACTAAGTTTTTACCGATATTTAATTTGCGAAGTAGGAATATTGCTATTGTCCTGATCGAGAAATTTTGTTTATAATTAGAGAAGAGAGAGAACCAAACTCAATAAAACTAGAGAGAGTCAAACCCTTTAAAAAGACAAAAATAATAGAGAGAAACTCTAAGACAAACGGAAAAATTTTCAATTTCATGAGAGTAGCGTATTCCATTTATTCACACTATAATTTTACTTTTATAAATAATTTTTTAAAAATGTCGGTATCATTTATCATGATAGTACCATAAATTTTTTCAAGACAAAACAAGAGAGAAGAACCTCTAAAGACGAAATTAAAGTCTTTATATCGTGTGGACCTTTACCGTTGTCTGAAGAAATATAAAGCTGTGAATCCTTTTTTCTTTTCTTTTTTTAATTAAAAAATGGAGACAGCCACCTTAGCTTTACTGTAAACTAAAGCAAATTATGATAAGATGTGTTATTAAACCAAATTAAAGAAGAAAAAAAGAACAACCAGAAATGGTATTTTTTTCAATTAGCATCATACCCTTTTCTTTTTTAAATGATTCTCATCTTTTCCCCTCTTTGGACACAACAAATAAGACTAATCAATATTAAAATTCCCCATTAGCTTAAAAAAATTCATTTTTTTTTTTTAAGAAACAACAATTTCATTGAGAGAAATGAAAATAGTTTAAAAAAATATATATGTTTAAACTTTAAAGCACCCTTAGATCACACCCCATAATTTAATTATCACTAACCATTCTTTGTCGTATGAAATAAATGTATATCGAATTATTTTTTTCATAATTCAAATAATGTAGATCAATGGAGAAATCTAAATTCTAAAGCATTTTATAGAGTTCCATTGCCAACTAGTAATAGATCGATATTGGACAATCAGACAACTTTTTGTTGTCTTTTCTGGAAGAAAACAATGAGCTATAACCCTTTTCCACACAAGACGGATTGTATGGGATAAGAATCTCTCGATAACCTGAAAAATCGATCTCGAGATTATTGAATATTCTTTTAGAAAAATTTAAAATAAAAAAATAAAAAGGAAAAAAAAAAACAGATGTAAAGATTTTCATTTAGACATACAGAGCATTGTCAAACGATGTCAACATCACATGTAACATCTCTTGAGACTTGCAAAGTAGAAGGTAGATAACCAAACATTCCAACCCTCCACAACATAATTGTAGAAGCAATAAATTAAAGGGCAATCCAAGTAATTTAGCTCTAAATGTCGCAGTGACACGTGGTGTAACGAGAAGATGAGAAAAATTTCTCGTACCATAACATAATGCAAAAATTTCTCGTATTCCCTTAGTACTTACTCCCCCAATAGTTTTACAAGATTTCCATTGTAACTAATTCTTAACTAACGCTAACGTGACTAGTAATAAACAAGGGTGATAATAAGTACTCTTCTACATTCTCGACAACTAGCTAATCAAATAAGAACTTGATAGGTGCACCCGTCATCGAAAAAAGTTTCTCCAATGATATATATACTATAGACTAACACAATTTAAAAATGATGCAGAGTCCAACAATGTTAAAATATTATAACGAAAAAGTATTTCGGAGAATTTTGAGAGAGAAATTTGTTGAAGTAGAGAATTAATTTTTACTACTTATTAATTAATTAATTTTACAAACTGGCTTCCATAAAATAATTGAGCATAGAGATTGGAAAAAAAGTCCACGCGTCGTTGCTTATTTGGACTTATGTTTGCCTTTTGGGGGCTCCCACCCACACGCTTTCTCTCTACTCACAAACCAACAACAACAAATTTTTAAGTACATTTTCTTCAAAAAATAAAAAATAAATTAGTCTCATTTTTTATCTAGCATCCTATGCCATGTTGTCAAGTTTTATCAATAATTTTAGAGCTCAATTCTTTACTCCGCAGTCGAGAATCTACACGTGTCTTGTACATTTTCTGAAAATGAAAAATTATAGTTCACTTCTAGAAGCCAAAGTAAACTAAATTAGATCCATAGTCACTTACCAATTGAAGTTCCAAGGTGCTATCCATCTCCCCTCTTCAAAAGCATAACAAACACCTACAGGGAAATAGAAACCGAAACCGAAATCGTGTCAGCTTAAAGTGAACAAATATGGGAATAGGATATTGAAATCATGATTCTTGCCAAACATTTCAGCTTCTTGATTAAATTAAACAATCCCATTGATGAAGATTAGAAAGAAAAGCACCCAAGTTTTGGTGCAAGTTGAATGGAATGAATGTTAAGTTTGAAAGTCTGTATTGTGTGTGAGTGCAGGGCACTGTGTGGGATGATGTGTTGATTCTTCTCAAAAGTTGGAAGGCACCAGAGATTTTGTATGCCTAATTTCTCAAAAAAGTTGGGTCAAGACCCATCATCCTTCTTCTAAGCCTCACATCTAATTTTCCAACCAATCAGAAACAGCTTTCAAACTTGAAGAAATGTTGCAGTCTGCATTCTGGTTTGCAACAAGCAAAGTATAGCCATCATAAGTCTATCTTTTAGTTAGGACTTCACTTAGTCCAAATCAGTCAGTCAAATTACATTATACTTTCACCCCTTAAATTGGGTTAAGTGAATCCTCCCCCTCCCTCCCCGCCCCCCGTTTCATGTGAATTTGATTGCAGACTTATTAGATGAACAATGCAACTATTTGGTTAGTTAAAATTTAGAGGAGCAAATTAAGGAGAAATCTTATATATAGATTCTAAATCGAAAGGAAAAATAAGGGGAGGGGAACTCGACGACCTTCCTCTAAAAATTTTGTCCACCCATGATTTTGAGTTCAAATCTCTCTGCTAGTTGAAGTCTTACTGTTCAAATTAATACTCAAAACTTACGTGTGAACAAGAGTGTTGAGATTTGAGAATATATTCAATGATTAAGTTTATTCGAATCTTAAGCTTTTATAATGAATAATTAATATTAAAACTCTAACCCAAACACTATGCTCCCCCTTACTTGCCTGATATGGATAAGTGGAAACAAAGAAAAAACCAGATTCCTTTTCTTTTTCTTTTTCTCTGGCAGCTGAAGACTAAAAATTTATATATATATATACATGAAAGGATAAGGATGTTAGTGGGAGAAGATAATGGAAAAACAAAGGTTTTGAAGTGAAGTAAGAAAGAGAGAGGAGGGGGAGGCAGGTATCATGTTGGTTGATGGAGAGGGAGTTGGTCAGTCAGTGGATGTCTACTTTCCTTTTTGACTTCTTCTCAATCATACTATAAACAGAATCAAATTAAAGCAAAATATCTTTGCATTTTATGTCCTATCAATTCACAAACTGGGTTTTGGATCCTTTTTATTTTCTACCATTTTGAGATGGAGGATTCAAGCTTTTCTGATTTAATCTTTAGTTTAATTCCTATTCTGATCTTGGATTTTTGGATCTTTGGACCTATTGCATTTTAGTTTTCTAAACTTTCAAACATTCCTATGTTGAAAATAATAAATATATAACCTATTTTTTTAAGTTTTTGTTATTAATTCTTTAACAAACTATCAAGTAGAACCTAACTGATGCCTCCATAGACATGTTCGAAACTTTGTAATTACATGCTAGGATAGGTTAAAATGGATAATGAAGATCTGACGCTAAGAGCTAAAATAGTTTTTTATGTGAAGTCTAAAGCCTAAAACAAAATATTAAAAAGTTAGAGACTAACATATAACATTTGAAAATCTATAAACTAAAACAAAATAGACAAAAAGGTTCAATTTAACCTTTGGTTATCTAACCTTAAGTTTAAATCCTCAAACTTTACTTATTTCTCTTTTATTGATAAGCTTTCAAATGTTTTGTGTTAATCTATAAACTTTGAACAAACAACTATTTTAATCATTGCTATTAACTTTTAAAAATATTTTTAGAAACCTAAAGTAAAATAGGTAAGTTTTTACTTGGACGAGTATTTGAAACTAAATGAGTCAAATCAAAGTGTCCAGCTTCGAAAAGAATCCGAGTTTCCCTTAAATGATTATTGAAAGCTAATACATTGAAAGAGCAACCCCATAAACAAAATGATCTTTTCAAATCCTTTCAAGTTAGAAGGGAAAATAAAATAAGTCGGCATAAAAGTTGAAAGTCTAAAATAAAAAACTCCATTTTTTTGTTAATATTAAAAGTAAAAAAGTTTTAGACCGTCAATTCTCATTGTAGAAAATATATGAAACCATAAATAATACGCATATGTATATAGTCACATACAAATAATATAGAATGAAAAGATAAAAGAAAATGTTAGAATTCCCTAAAAAGGTAAGTTCTATTTTTTTTGTTTTTGCTTAGCAAGTCATTTTTGGCTAGTGTAAGTTGGAACACCTTTGATGTATTTAAACGCATTCTTCTGTGTTATTGGACTGCATTAGTTTATTGTATAGTGTATACAAGAGTGCTTTTGAGGGTCTACCATTAAAGTGTTAGTTTTCTCATTCAATGTGGACAGCTTTTTGTGGACTTCTGATGTGGAGTTCCGATTGTAGAGGGTCCTCTTCAACCCGTTGTTTTGAGTAAGGGAGAGGTTAAGATTAAGTAAGGGGAGCCTCTTTATATGCTTCGGTTACTAAACCATTACATATTATTATTTTGGATTAGCACCTTTTGATGGACTGTTATTCAATTCATCCTTCATACATATTTGAAAGGTTCAATTAGTTGGTTATAAGATCCCAAAGTAGAGTCTTTCATTTGAAAGGTTCAATTAGTTGGTTATAAGATCCCAAAGAATAGTCTTTCGTGTTCATGTTTCTCAATAAATGTTTGATTCTAGAAAAGAAAAAAAAAGGTTCTTGGGTTTTTTTTTTCTCCTCTTGGAAGTGTGATCTTTGATTAGATTTAATCTCTCTCTTGAATCTTTACCCGCTCTCTAGTTATTAAAGAGAACAACTATAGCCCTTCCCGTCAAAATGTTGATCTTACTGTTACTTGATACTTCCTCAATTTGTATCGTGAAAAGAAAAGTTAAAATATCTTTCTAACAGTTGTATATACTATCAAATACCAAAAAACAAAGTCACAAGCAATCTTAAAGATGCATCAAAACTAGAGATTTTTTTTCCATTGCATACAGAAATATCCAAGATTGATACAGATCCTACTTCAGCCAACATCAAACTAATCTTTAAGCACATGACATAATATATGGAAAATTTGAAAGCAGAGACATATGGGAGATGGGGTTTGTTTGGGGGAAAGAGAGAATCAGAAGGAAAAGGAACAAACTTGAATCGATGTAAGGTAGGGATTTCTCTGTGGAGCCCTTCCGCCTGAGGCTGCTGCCACATGTCGATGCAGCAGGTATCTGTTATGAAGATATATATCTGGGAAGGTTTTCGATGAGCTTTCTAGCCCTTGCTTAATAAAGCAAGTACCTGCCAGGTTTCATCAGGTTCATGGAGATAAATGGTTTAAATTTCGATATCATTGGGTAGTAAAGAGAGAAGAGAAGGGGAGAAGCCCTGTCATACAAAAAACCGAAGTTAGAGTTTTGATATCAAACTTGAGTAATATAACACTCCCAATCTTCAGAGTGATGGTTTAGAAAATGACAACACATTGCATAAGATTTCAAGGAGACGTAATGTAATATCAAGGTCGAGAATCGAGATCACCTTATACTTCAAGATGCATGCTGATTGAAAGCTGAGAACTGCAATCTGCATCCCAGGAAATTGGCTGCAGCCAGCCAGTCTCAACGGTTTCGTACAGTAATTTTCAGGACATTTCTGGATTCAGCATCAAATCTTTTTGTTCTGAATTGTTGATTACTGCTAGCCCATTGGTGATGAGTTGGGTTCAGAGTGTTTTCAAAACCAGAAAGTTTATCTTTAAACTCACTCACCAATCTAATTCCTTTTCCCATAAAATCCTCTCTCCTGAAACTACTTTCATTTTCAGTTAGCTATCAACCTCAATCGAAGTGTGGAATAAATAAAAATGATCCATCACACCTAAGCTGCACCTTCCTATGCAATGAATCTGTGGCAAGATAGACCATTACAAACTTAATTAGTAACGAAATTTTCACACCTAAACTCTTCTTTGAAGCACTTTCTCATTTAATATACTTACCATTGTAGCAGCAAGGCACATTTCACTAAATATATGAACGCCTAATCCTCATCACAGTTACAAAATTTCATCACCCATTAAGTCAGGTGACAATGATTATATATAGATCTTTTTCTGCATGAAAGAGAGAGAGAGACCTGCAACCAATTTTCAAATGGGGTTAAACTCATCATTTAAGTACGCAACAACTTGAATTACAAACTAATTGCATCCACATGAAATTTCTTAGTATGATGATTTATCGATTTTAAGAAACCATATAGGGGTGAATTATGTTTTAACAATTGCAAATGTTTGTGCATCTGAATAGGTCTTTCTCCCAATAACCTTTTTTTTTATAAGAAACATCAAAAAGGTGTATTGAGAAAGGGAAAACCCCCAAAAAGAGACAGCCTAAATAGTTATTTTCTCCCAATAACCTTGACAACTACTTAATTTAACGACAAACCACTTCATATACTTCATATACAGCTATATGAGAACAGGAAGCAGCATGTCCCAACTCTAAGTGGAGAAGAGCATACCTACATCCTTGAGCAGAAGACCCCTCCAGATTCAAGTAGAAGCCACAGAAAGGCTGGCCCATTCGACATTACAAAATTCATAAATATATCATTATGATCGGCTGGCCTTTGATGTGCCTTTTCGCCTCTTAATAAGCCCTTCCATCAAATTTAGATAAGTATATTTGTTTAAAACAACACCTTGTTTTGTAACTTCATGAAAAAGGTGCATTGCATCCTTATACTTCTGTTGATTACACAGTTCATTGATCTGATCCGAGTAATCCATGGACTTGGAATCAGAGTGTTCTGAAATTTCAGAGGTTGGCACATTATGCCCTTTGTCCAATTTTAAAGACCGATCGTGCAATATTCCTGATTCAACCATTTTCAACATAAACTCTTCAGCTTCCTTAATCCTTCCAGCATCTGTTAGAGCACCAAGAATTGCATTGTAAGTATACTGGTCCGGTCCTAATTTTTTCTCTTCCATTTCCGTGAGAAGTTCATAAGCATTATCAAATTTCCCTGCTTTGCACAGGCTAGATATTAAGGTATTATACGTAACTACATCAATGTCTTTTCCTTTTGAAACCCAAGTATTGAAAAGCTTAAGAGCCTTCTCTAGCATACCCTCTCTACATAACCCACGAAGAAGAATATTACAAGTAAAGACATCTGGCTTGAATAAATTCTCAATCATTTTGTTGTGGAATTGGAATGCTTTTTCAACATTCCCTTCCCAACAATAGCCATGAATAATTATGTTGTAAGTAGTTTCATCAGGGACTAATCCACTCTCAAGAAGTTCATTCAGCTTATCTATAGCTTGATCAGTTTTCCTAGATTGGCATAGACCTCCAATTACAGAGTTATAGGTAACAATACTTGGAATAATCTGCCTCTCCTTCATTTCATCCCAAAGACTCAAGGCTCTGTTTGCCTTTTCATCTTTGAAGTAACCCATAATCAGAGTACCATAACTTACCTCGTCAAGAATATAGCCCCGCTTACTAGCACTGCATAGCAACTTATATGCCTCATCAAGCTTTTTCTCCCCACAAAGAGAGTGAAGAATTGTATTCAGGGTGCAAGTATCAATTTTCAAACCTTTCCTGGTCATTTCATCCATCGCTCTAAATGCTTCTCCCATTTTCCCTACTTTACAATATGCATTTATCAGAGTATTGTACGTAACACAATCAGGGGAAAATCCATTTTCTTCCATCTTCTGGACAGTGGTAGTTGCTTCATTCATATTTCCTTCTTTGCACATCCATTTCAGCATTATATTGTAAGTAACTGCATTACACTTCACACCTTTTTTATCCATTTCCTCAATCAAGTTATTCGCCTCAGAACTTCCTCGCCACTCGAAGCACCCATCAATCAGTGTGTTATAGGTAACCACATCAGGCAACATTTTCATTTTCTCCATCTCATCTCTCAGCCTAAAAGCGTCGTCGATCTTACCATCATTAACAAACCCACTAATCAACATATTATAAGTCCAAACATCAGGCAATAAGTTATTCTGCGTCATTAGTTCAATCACCTTTGTTGCATCCTTCAGCCACCCCAATTTGCAATACCCAGAAACCAAAATATTATATGTATTCTTATTTGGTAGCAACCCTTTATTCTTCATATCCAACAGCAAGTCCCGCGCCTCATATAACTGCCCCTTCTTGCACAATGCATCCAATATGGTATTATAACTCACATTGTCCGGTACACAACCAAACTCACCCATTTTATTCACCAAATCTAGTGCATCTTTAAACCTACTCTCCAAGCAATACCCATAAATCAAAATATTGAAGCTATTAGTATTTGGTACCACGCCAAGCTTAATCGAATCCTTGAACACCTCTCTAGACAACAGAATCGAATTCGAAGAAGGGTATCTTACCAAGGAATTCAGCAGTGTGTTGCACGTAAGCAAATTCAGCCGGTAATTGAGCCGCTTCATCTTCTTGAATATCTGCGCAGCAAGATGGGGCTTGCCCATCTGCACGTAGGCGCCAATGGAGGTATCCATGAGAGCCTTGGACGGCCTCGGAAGACCGCGACTGGGATGGAGAATCAATCTATGGAGGTTGTGTTGGCGATCAGAGGCAATGAAGGAAACAAGGAGGGATTTGGCATCGGAGAACTTATTATGGCTGAAGAGAGAGGGCAAGAGAGTAAGAAGCGAAGTGAGAGAATTATTGGGCGGGGAGGAGAAGGCGGGAACGTGTTTCTGAGCCCATTTGAAGAAGGAGAGGAGAACAGAGGGACGAGAATTCAGAACCCTGGAGGAGAAGATAGAGCAAATGAGGGAAGGGGAGAGGTGTGCGGCGTAGGGGCCGAGTGCGCTCAGCGGCGCTCTACTGGAAGTGAGAATCGTCGTTATGGTTTGAATCAGCTCCTCCGGTCGATTCTCCTGCGGCATCAGCCGCTGATTTGGGGTCGTCGGAGTTTCCATGGCCTCCCAATACTGCTTCCTAGGGTTTTGGCATTAAGAATCTCAGAATCCAACCTCCTTATGAGAGAGAGAGAGAGAACAAGGGTTACTTTTAGAATTGCTAAAAAATACAAATCCGTAGTTTAAGGGTATAAATATGGCCCAATTATAATTTCCCCAATTCAAAAGGGTATAAATTAAAGCTCTTATAGTAGCATCCATGGCTTCTCTCTTCCAGCAAATTGCGTCATTCCCATTATTCCAATTCCATCAAATCAGTACAGAAACTGAAAAGTCTCATGAATCCGAGTCGCAGTCGCTGATTGGGAAGAGCTTCTCCAGGGGAAGAAAGAAGGAAGATAGAGAAAAAGTTACCGTTGATTTCTCAATTTAAAGCCACACCCACAAGCTGTTTGATGAAAATCCTCAATGGGTTCTCTTCTCTTCAGTCTTCGCTCCCTTCCTCTAATGGCTATGTGCTATCATCCTTACAAACACTTCCTACCCATTTCAGACACAAGGACCAACAGGCAAGTTCATCTTCACAATTGCATCACAACTTCCTCACAATTTTGGACAAATGCCGTGTAATTTGACTGCACTAAACTCTGTTCAAATGATAAACAACAGTACAACACAACCAAATCAAAGACAGCAAAAACAGCACACGTGTTCGCCTCTTCCCCCACGTGTCGTTCCCAAAAGCTTCAACAGTCGCCACCTGGTTCTCCCCTCTCCCATTGTAGCTTTCTTCAAGCTCAATAAAACCCCATTTCAGCAGCGCCCAAAATCTCCCTGCTTCTGGTTTTGGCGTCCACACAGAGAGAGAGAATCATGGGTTCTGAGACTTTTGTGGAGATCATACTGGCAATTCTTCTACCACCTGTTGGAGTTTTCCTTCGCTATGGCTGTGGGGTGATGGCTTAACTCAAGTTCTTCACTTCTTTTTTCAAATCATTTTGCAATTTTGCTCATCAGGTTTTTGCTTGTGTTTTGAATTTGGAAGTGCAGGTAGAGTTCTGGATCTGTTTGTTGCTGACCATATTGGGATACATACCTGGAATCATATATGCAATATATGTGCTAGTTGGATAGAGCTTTTTTTTTTTTTGTTTCATGTCTTTTTTCTTGGGGAGAAGACAAGAAAGTGTAGTTTTGTGGATGTTTCTTTGCAATTTTTAGCTTGTACAAAGTTGTTGGAATATAATCAAATGTTGAGAAGAAGTGATCCCATCTTCTGTGTTTGTGGTTCATCTAGTTTTTGGTTTAGCTTTGTGTCTCTCTTGAAATGGAAGTAGTGTTTTAAAGATGTTAAAATTGGTATGAAAATAGCCATTTATACAGGTTTGATCTAGACTATAGAAGAATTATATCATCCTCCTGGAAAAGGCCAAAAAAAAAAAACATTTTTTTGGGGCCAGCGTTCTTGTTTCTCATTTTTAAAGAAAAACTTTGATAACAAAAAATAATAATTAAAAAATTAAGGGTTTGTTTAGTGATTCGTTTAGTGATGTTTCTGTATTTTATTTTAGGTTTCTAATTTTTTAGAAACATTTTTTAACATTTGTGAACCCCTATTTTTTCTTCCTCAAAATTGTTCAAGTAAAATACGGGGGAAAAAGGGTAAAATGGTCTCTTGCTCTTTTTTCTAGTAAAATATTATTTTATTATTTTTTACTTGCCACAATAAATATAGCATAAAAATTTGAACTTTTAATTTAAAATTTTAATTTTTAAATAAATGTTTTGCTTTTATTAACTTAAAAATTTAGAGAAAAAAAGGGTTCAATAAGAAATCAAAATGTTACTGACAAAAAACTGAAAAAAGGAACTATGCAGATGAAGAAGAAACAAGAAATAAACAAAACATTACCAAGAACTAAAAGACACCTATATAACTTTTTAGTATGCTAATACTGATATTAATTTAAAATGTCAATTTTTGTTAACATTCAAAGTTTAAGCAAAATGGGCTGAAATACTTTGGAGGGAAGACGATGAAGAAATAAATTTATTTTTAAGGTAAAGAAAAAGGTTTAGTACTTCGAACAAAATATTCAAATATCCAAAGCAACAAATGAAATTGAAAAAAAAAAATAGCATAAAGTTCGAAATTTTACAAATTTTAAAAATGAAAAATTGTACCTAAATAATTATCACGTCAATCCCTCCCATTATTTTTTTCCAAAAAATGAAAAAAAAAATAGGCATCCAATCGAATATCACCAACTAATTTGAATCAAACAATTCGAGCTAAACAAATACTTGGAATCTTATATTCTTTGAAGCTATATTTCCTCATTCAAATCTCAATCATCAGATCAAAATGAAGGGCTCAGATTGAAGGAACCGCATGACTCCAATCCCCAAGATTGCTATACATTGGAGCAACATCTATCCAAGGAGAGGATGAAGTTTCAAAACCCCCTTTTTTTTCTTTTGGCTTCCAAATAAGCCAACTCCATGATTCACCTTCAATGGCTGTGATTGGACAAATGTCATGTACAATGAATGCCAGTTGCATCAGATTCAAAAGCCAGCTTCCGCCAAGAAAAATCAACAGAAAGTGGGGAGAAAAAACTTCGGCTAAACATAAATTTACATTCAACTGCTACTAACTGGGGAGGATCTAAGTTTACAATATTTGAGAATGAAACGAGGGGGGAAGCCATAAGTAACCTTGAATGGAACTGATGAGCATCTTCTAATGGTCTGCTTACCTCTTCTTCTGGCGGCCTGTCGATGTCCACGTGTTATTCTCTCATTGGCGTCATTGCGTTCTTCAGTCGGCTATTGCATTTTCCGTATAACCTGAGAAATTGTGAAATGATTAATATCATGGCCAACAGAATACTGGTAAGATTGTGTAGACAAGAAACACCATTAAAAACAAAAGTTTATACTAAGTGAAATGGTGATGATGTTAGTTCTATCCAAGAAAGAAAAGCTTTTGGTAACAATATCAAGCTTTTAAAAACTGGCATGGGTATAATAATTACATTTTCGGCTTAAATGAGGTATCAAAATTGTCAACTGTCACCTTCACCAGGAATGTAAGGTTAATACAATTTTTTCACCATAAGCAGAAATATACTTATTAAAATTGACTAAGTAAAAGTACAAGGGAAGGGATGGAAATATAGAAGGCCATTAATGTTCTATCAACCTTCCTAAAAAGCCTAAACATTACTGAGGTCAAAGAAACCAGCATCTTTATGCATTTTCGGGTGGGGAACACCAGAAAGAGTTTTTTGACGTTTTAATAGTAACAATTTTACAAAGCAAACTTTTACTGAGCATCTGAAACGGGTAGCCAAAGAAAGCATGCATACCTTAAAGTTAATCTGTGTTCTTTTCCAAAGATGAAAGACCAAGATGCTTGTCCTGATCCTTCGTGGGGACAGAATCAGGGAGCTTCTCTGAGTCTGGAATTGCGGCAAGATCAGGTTGCATCGCCTGATCCTGGGTCAGATGCTTTTGGGAAAAATCAGATTGTGCGTCCTGCTCTTGTAATGTGGCAAAATTTGATTCCGTCTCCTGCTCCTGGTTAGTGGCACGATCAGCTTGCAATTCTTGCTCATGATCAGATTGCACATCCTGCTCATTGGGTGTAGCCTCGCCAGATTGCACCATGTGCTCCTCATTTGTGTCACTATCACATTGCATCTCCTGCTCCTGACTTGTGGCCTTATCACA
>NW_019104500.1:1346346-1389119 GCF_001995035.1 Momordica charantia | reverse complement strand
CATTGCATCTCCTGCCCCTGATCTGCGGCATTGTCGCATTGTTTCTCCTGCTCCTGATCTGCGGCATTGCCACATTGCTTCTCCTGCTCCTGATCTGTGCCATTATCATCTTGCTTCTCCTGTTCCTGATCTGTAGGAATATCATATTGCATCTCCAGCTCCTGCTTTGTGCTACTACCATGTTGCACTTCATGCTCCTCCTTCATGTCATCATTAAATTTTACCTTTGGCACCACATTCGCAGCATTATCAGGAAGCACATCCTGCTCAAGTTCTTCAGCATGATTGGACTGCTCACCATGCACCTGGGATGAAAGAGAGACTGGCACAGCCTCGTGCTCCTCTCTTGTCACGTGATCAGGTCGCAACTCCTGTGTTTGCATAGTATCCTCGTCAGGTTCCAACTCCTGAGTGGAGGTAACATCTGGCTCAGTTTCCAGTTCCTGGGTTGAGGCAAGAATGGGCTTAGTCTCGTCCTGAACCTCTTCACCAGTTAAAACAAGTGGTTGTGTCTCATCTTGACCATCAGTTACAGTAACAGATTGAGTTGCCTGCTCCTTTGCGCCAAGATCATGTTCGGTCTCACGTCCCTCCATCGTGTCAAGAACTTGTGTTTCCTGTCCCTCTGTCATGGCAGGAGCCAGCTGAGTTTCTCCTTCAGCCTCCTCCCCCAAAACAAGTGGCTGCCCATCGTCTTGTTCATCAGTAGCAATGGTAACAGATTGAGTTGCCTGCTCTTTTTTTCCAAGAACATCTTCTGCCTCATTCCCCTTCACTGTGCCAAGAGCATGTTGTATTTCTTGCGCTTCTGTCATAGCAGGAGCAGGTTCCCCCATTGACTCCTCCAATGTGGTCAGAGGTTCCCTTTCATGATCTTGAGCTGCAGTAAGAACTGGCAACATTTCATTCGCCTGAGTTGTGGCAAGGACAGGTTGCATCTCCTGCTCCAGGGGAGTGGATGGAACAGGTCGCTCCTCCACGTGATGGATTGTGGTGCCAATAACAGCCACATTCTCTTGCTCTTGGCTAGTGGCCAGAACTGGCTGTGCCTCCTTCTGGATCATGGAAAAAACTGGCTGCATCTCCTGCTCCTGGCTTGTGGCAGGAACAGTTTGCTTCTCGTGATGAGTTGGAGCAAGATCAGCTTGCATCGTACCAACTTGGGTTGCATCAAGAATAGCATGCGTCTCTTGCTCCTGGATGATGCCAAGAACTGACTGTGTCTCGGCTTGGAGTGTAGTAACATCCGGCTGTGTCTTCTCCTCCTTGATTGTGGCAAAAACTGGTTGCATATTCTGCTCCTGGGCTGAGGCAGAAACTGGTGGCTCATCATGATGTGGAGTTAGAGTATGATCAGCCTGTATCTCCCCAAACTGGGTTGAGGTGAAATTATGTTGCAATTCCTGGTCTTGGGAAGAAATAGGACCTGATTGTGTCTCCTGGTTTGAAACAAAAACAGAGTGCAGTTCCTGATCATGAATTGAAGAAATATCATGTTGCCTCTCATATTGGATTGTTGAAAAGCCAGCCTGCATCTCCCCAAGCTGGGCAGTGTAGTTAGGTTTACTCTCCTGGTGATGGTTTGGATCAAGAACAGATTCCATTTCCTGGTATCCAATGGTGGAAAGATCAAGTTGCATTTCCTGGTCATGAATCGAAGATAAATCTAGCTGCATTTCATGGTCGTGGAATGAGGCTAAATCAAGTTGCATATCGTGAAACTGAGTCGTGCTAAGATCAAGATGCATTTCCTGATCCTGAAGTCTGGGAATGGGAGACGCTTTAAACAGGGTAGAAGGAGTATAGCTGAGCTGATAATTTACAAGTCTAGGTCCAAAGATGCTGAACCTTCCAGCAGTGCTATAAGCAATTTCCGCATCAGAAGATTTTCTGAAAACTACTCTTGCACGCCCACCCTCCCTATCAACTTCTGTCTCAGATTCTCTCAAGGGTCCAAACCGCCTAAACATATTATTCAGGGTTTTTTCTGATGGCACAGAATCCACCTCAGAAAAGTTCATTACAAGTTCTGCAGGAGATGGCTGATCAGCAGAGCCAGTAAACTTCTCAGCTGACAAAACATGATTGCCAACAGAATTTCGCTTCTTGTATGGCCTCCGACTCCCTTGAAGAGCCTTCTCTGGTTCTCCAACTGCAAGTTGCGAATCTCGTTTTCTGGTTCTACGAGATGGCGGAACTTCAGTTCCATTTTGGATTACCCTGTCCGTCCAATAAGTGTCACTCATATCCTCAAATTCAAAAGTTTCTGGTAACACAACAGGAGTAAATAGTGCTTTCCTCTTACCACTTCCTCTGTCCGTGGCCAAATCCTCAATCCCAGGCTGCTGCCTCAAAATTAACGAATCTCGAAAATCGGCAAAAAAACTAACAATTACGTTCAAGAAGCTGTATTCCTTCATTGGATCTATTGCCACTAGTTGAAGTTGGCCTAGCAATTCATCCAAGGAGGAGTACTCTACAGGAAGATTTACCCTTCCTCTTTGGGCATCATCAAAGTTCTGGAGGAAAACATCAGAGTCATGGACCACGTGTCCATCAAAGCCACCATCTGGCTTTTGGAACCTCTCACTATTAGATTTGACAATTGGAGGCGTACCAGTCAACTGGCTTGCAACCCTACGAATACAGTCACCAATTTTGAAGGACGTTTTAACAGGTGCAGTACCAGAAACCTTTGCAAAGGATACAGTTTTCCTTCCATCTGGTGTACCTGAATAATCAGTAGGATGTTCGACAGTCTTCTGTCTCTTAGCAGATGGTGACACCAATGTGGTAGTCGTCCTTGCATCAGACCAATTTTCTCCATCTAAATTGTCAAAAGTTTCACCCATTAGTTCATACAAACTCCTTTCCTTTTTCTTTGGATACAGACCATCCTTCAAGTTATGTTTGCGTTTATGATAAGAACTACTCCGACTTTCTGATTTCTCCTTACAGGGGGTGTTCTGTGCATCATCCTGGCAAGAAGCTACATGCTGAATAAAATCACTTGACTCCATTTCAATGCCTAAACAGTCTGACTCATTGTCCACCAGCCCCCCACAAAACTGGAACTGAGGCAAGCCACCAAATTGGAATTGAGGCAAGCCACAATACCCCTTTAGACGATAAAATGCTGTCAGCTGGGCCTTAGCTATCACAAGTTCCAAACGGTCACTGCCATCAGATGGAAACTTTGCCAAGTCCCTGATGTATTCAATTAGTTTAGCTGGTTCAAATGATGCCGCACTGGCAGATTTGTCTACACCAAATCTTCTAGAAGATTCTTCTCGAATTCCAGCATTTTCAATAATCTGACATTTAATCATGTCATATGCTTCTCTAGGTGTGCAAGCACACGCTAGCCCCAATTCAGATCTTCTAGAGACTTCTTCTAGAGCACACTCAACAGAATTTTGGAAGGCTTCTGAATTGCTTTGCATCTCTTCTTGGGAGAAATGTGTCCGAAAGGGCTTTAACTGAGACACTTCATTCCAAGCAAACGTACGGTCCCCAAAATATGCAACCAAAAAGAAATCCTTTTTATAATATTTCATTGCCTTATCAGAAGAATCAGATGGATCAAATATCTGACCTGGCCACCAAGGATGGCTCCTCACTTTACCCCACACTAAATCAGAAACAGAAAATTCACCTTCATTCTCTGGTGGCAGCTGATAACAAGCCTGATGCAATTGTACAGAACCTTCAGGATTTTCGGCTGCACATTCAGCAATTTGATCATCGTCATTATCAATACTTGTCACATCTTCCATTTCTTCCTCACCATGTAAACCCACCTGATTAACATTGAAGCTTTGATCAACTTCCATTCCTTCCACACTCTCAAAATCAGCCAGAGAATTATCAATGACAGCATTTTCCTCAATGTTCGCACCAATAGCCCCTCCTTGTCTATTGGATTCAGGATCTGACTCCAAATTCCTGCATTCTGTCTCCACATTTAAATTTTGCTCGTTTTCAGCAGAAACTTCAATACTTGGAGCCAAAATTTTACTATCATTTTGTACTGCAACATCTACCTCAGAATCCCTTTGGTTTGATTGACTTGAGAATATTGAATCTGTACTCACCACATTCACCACATTTTCAGGAGCTATACTTTGATCCAAATTTTCACTATCAAGTGCCTGTGATGCTATCTCTGGAACTTCAACTGCCGTTGACCCTGCATATAAACCAAGCTGTTCATCATCAGAAATCTTCTGCCCATGTGTCAAAATGCTATTAGGAAGTTCCCCTCCTCCAACAGCTCGATTCTGATCATCTATATGATCGCTTTTTTCTTTATCTTCATGCTCTTTCTCAACCATACAACTCTCATCCCCTTCCAAATTAGAAAGGTCTTTCTCCGAACCATCACTATGAGAAATAACTTTGGGATTCAAATTTTCTTCAATTAGCATGTCAGGAGCTTTTTCAATAGCATCCTGGCCCCGTAAATTTGAATTTTCACTACCATCTGCAGAAGAAGTTGAAGTCTTGATCCCAGGATTCCGTGCATCAACATCTGTAACTCCAAGTCTTTCCTGCAGGTCAACTGGTGCATCGACAATTTGCTTACCTTCCTCCACATTCTCTTGACCTGGTTCTTTTTCCAGACTTTCTCCCCCATCACTTGTTGGAGCTTCCTCTGTTACAAGTGGCCTTTCCCCACCTGCATTCACTAAGTCATCTCCAAACCCATTTTCTGTTGGAGAATTCTTTGGTTGCACAGAACGAACCTCCACCTTATGAGGTTCTTCATTGTTCGAAATTTTATCATCTGGACTGTTGTGAACTAGACTGCCTACACTGGATCCCACCTGTGTATCTACATCCATAGCCTCCTTGCTTCCAGTGTTTTCCTCCTCCACATGAACAGCTTCAGCCTCTCTGTCCATATGGCTTGCAACTATCGAAGAATCATCCACCCGAGCATCATGATCCAGAACCATAGCATCAACAACTCCTTGGTCGCCCTCCACACCTCCTTGAGACGTTTCTTTTACTGATTCCCCAACCCCCGACACTCCCTCACTTTCTGGACCACCAGAAACACCTACATCGGGTGCATCTCCACGGGGAGATATTCCATCCCTCCCCACACTGGGCTCCTCCCCAGTTGAACCACCAGAACCAACCTCATCCAAGTT
This sequence comes from Momordica charantia, assembly GCF_001995035.1. The sequence continues at coordinate 1,383,963 of NW_019104500.1, read as the reverse complement.
CTCAGCAGTCCTATCAGTACATACACCATCAAAATAAACATCAGAACCCAAAACTTCCACCATGATATCCTCACCACCATTACAAGCCCCATCACCCCCCTCTGCTCTTCCCACCTCCTCCTCCGACAACGAACTTTGAACCCGCTCCTTACTAACACTAACACCGGAACCCACTAGGTTTCCGTCAACTACATGCTCCCCAGCAGTGACGGTTGACTCCGAAACACCGCGAGAAGCATCTCTCTCATCCGGCTCTTCCATGAAAAACAGAATCTGAGTAATTTCCGAACAAAATAATATCAAAAATAAAATCAAAAGAAGCTCAAAAAAAAAGCTTCGAAAGCAGCATAAGCCCTAATTACGAAAACCAATCGGGATCTACGAACCGAGGAGAGTGAAAGATCGTAATTCGGAAACACAAGAACATTTAAATTAAACGTAAACTGAGAATTGCAAGTAGCAGAGAAAGGAAATGAGTGTACCTCACTAGATCTTCTCAAAAAAAAATGGAGTTTGTCTGTGAGAAGGGGAGAGAGAGAGGGTTTGGGGTTTAGAGAGAGAGAGCGAAATGTTCCGAAAAATATTTTGGAAGGAAGCTTTCGAAACTCGAAAGAGTTGAGAAAAATTAATTATAATTATATTTATAATAAATAAATAAATAGAAGATGGCGCATCCTTTTCTTTTTTCTTTTTTCTTTTATGGTACTTTTTTTTTCCCAACTTCAAGTGATTGGTATATTTAATTGATTTTAATTTTAATAATAAAATAATCTTAAAAAAGTGAATTTATTAAATTGTAGGGATGAAACTTGAAATTAAAAAAATTCTAATAAATTAGCCGGTTCGGTTCTTAGAACTATCCTTATCATTTTATTCAATTTTATGAAGTATAAAACTAACAATAGGACTCGATTTGATTTGGATAAAAATTTCCAATCTTAGTTGGGTAGTCGTATTTTTCTTTTTTTCTTTTTTTTAATTCAATTTATAAAATACAGACGTTGATTGGACAGTGATAAATTTCATGTTCTAAATTATGTATTTTATATGAAAATTTTATATGTATATACTTTAGTATAATAAGTAGGGTATGAGATTCTACCCCTGTAAGCTCTTCTATATATTTTGTTGGCGTTTTAAAACATATTGAAAATTAATTAAATATTTATTTTACATAATAAGTATTCATAAATGATTTAAATGGATACTTTAATTGAAAATAAATTATTCAGCTTAAAATGTTAGTTAAAAACCTTATAAAATACATTATTAAAATTTAATTAAATTATATATATTAATTATTTATTTATTATAAACTTTCCATTTCAATAAACGGTACCACAACCTTAAATACATGTTACTATTTTTTTTTTCTTTTAGATTCTTCAAATGATTTGTTAACTCCAAAGTAAATATTAACATTTATAAAAGTTTAATATCCAGCTTGATGAAACTTAATGGTTGGGGTAAAACCTCATGCGCATAATTAACTTTTTGGGTAAAAGTGGTTTTTTGTTCGAGAAAAAAAAAGTCCACCCTTATTGCAATTATATTTTAGGTCCTAATAGACCTTTTTTCGTGATTAATATTATAACCTAAATAAATTTACCTTTATGTTATTCTATATTTTCTCTAAGTTTGAATGTTATATAAGTAGGGATGTTCAAAAAAATCTTACTACCAAAAAAATCGATCAACCAAATGCAATTTAGGATTGGGTGGGTTATAAACTCGTTTGAATTGGGTTTTATTCTAATTAATGAAAATTTAATGATGGTTTGTTCAATAGTTCACTGAAACGAGTTTAGGTTAAACCGAACCAATCCGAACTTATTATTAATTTTAAAACTATTTTTTTAGTTGCCATAAAAATTATATATATAGTTATATTTATTTTAATTTTATTTCATTTAATAATTTTTTATGAATTATTTATTGCACGAGGACCTTTAAAAACAACTTTGTAAGTTTTTTTAGTGTATATTTTCACTATATAAATAAAAATCAACTTACGAATCTTGATTCAATTTAAATATATAAATAAATGCTTGAGATATTATCATTTTTTTTGTTATACAATGCTTTTAATAAGTGATCCGAATAACCCGAACCAACTAAACTAAGATATTTCATGGTTAGATTTGGTTGGGTTTATTATTTAATAAATATTTTTTGGGTTGAGTAAGTTTACGACCCGAACAATTGGGTTGGCTCTACAAAGTATCTCACACCAACTCAACTCAATCCATGAACACCTCTACTGTCGAGACTCTTTAATTTTGTAGAAATAATAATTATTTTAATCTTTAACATTTATTTTATACCAACGATGTAATAAAATATTTAGAAGATATGTCTTTTGTCCGGTCATTTTTCCACGTAGATGAGTATTTAAAATAATATATTTTAAATTTCTATATAACTTTGTGTAAAAATTACTAATGGGAAATTAACAATGAAAAAATAAAATTAAAAAAAATGAAAACACAACATTGAAAAGTTGATGGTACAATTTTTTAGAAGAATGTTGATTTAACTTGAAAATAAATGTACTAAAAAAAAACTTGAAAATAATGTTGACTGACAAGACATTAGATGCCAAATCAAAAAATCTTTTTGTCTAAGTGGAGTTTTGTACTCTGCCTTAGTCCTTCATATGCAAATATAAATTATTTTCAAATATATGGTATACCACAATATCTATATATTTCCATACATTCAACGGCTTTCGGTTTCTCTTCGAGAACATTGCGGTAAATCTAGAAATTCAAATCCACACATTTTTTTTTACAACAATTAGGAGGCACAAAGATTCGAACTTACAATATTTTGATCAAAGATGGGCATTTTAACCAATTGACATGAATAGTTCATTTTGATAAAGATTAATATGTCTGTGTAGCCAAGATAGACTTTCAATTGATAGAGAGAGTACTTCCAACCCTACAAGTTACCAACTTCAATCCAATATATACAATGTCAACATAAACGCATCGAGAAAAAATTATCAAAGCCACTTCTAAACCTACGTAATGTTACAATTAAATCCTTAATTTTACGAAGCTGATCGATCAAATTAAAAGTAGTTTTTGCTAATCTCTCCGAACATGAATCACGTCATTTTTATATATATTAAAAGTTCATATATATATATATATATATTACGAGGAGATACTTTTGGCATCCATGCCAATAAGGCTGATTTAGCAAGAGGGAGAAATAAAGAGAGCTTTATGCAGGTTAAGCTGGCCAATGCATGGCTTAATTTATCTCTGCCCCTGTTTCTGTTTCTGCAACTTTTGTTTTTCAATGCTAGGAGAGAGAAAGAAGGAGAGAGAGAGAGAGAGATTAGGAAAAAAAATGAAAATAATAGCAATGAAATTAGTTGATAATTAAAAAGAAGAAAGAAAAATAAAGAGCTACAGCAGATCATGAGCTAAAATAATGCAGTTCTGAGCAGCCCCCCAACCAACCAGCTTCACCTTGTCTCTGTACTTAGAGAATTAGATGTTCAGATTTAGAAAAAATATAAAAAGAGAGCCCCTCTTGCCCTGCCCTGCCCGCTGCCCCCTTTTTATATCTAGTTCTCCTCCTCTCCCTTTTTTTTTCTTTTTTCTTTGTTTAATCATCCTCTGCATCCTCCTCCAACTGTACCTATTATTCCACAACCAAGCAAACTGTTCTTTGTAATATCAGTTTAATTATCATCACAAATATAAATCAGCTGGAATTTAAGTTCATAACACACCTACCCAACAAGCAACTGTCAATGTTCAGTGAGAAAGACAATGATATTAATGACATTGCAAGATAAATATCTCATTTCCTACTCGGGTTGAATTAAATCGTTTCTAAATATATTTTGTTTTATGTTTTTAACAATTATGTTAGTTTTCCCACTACTTCTTTAATATGTTTTGCATCTTTGTTCGAAATATACTTGAATTCTTAGCCAAAATTTAAAGACAAAAGCAAGTTTTGGATAGCTACTTCGGTTAGTTCCTAAAATCTGACTTAAACTTGATAACAAGATAAAAACTTTCACCATATGATATGCGGCAAAATTAGCGAATGCGAAGCATGCTATTTGCATCGCAATATATGCAACGAAAGTCGTGTTTCATAGTTGGAGAACTTTAACAACAAGCTTTAAGTAATGTTGGATTCGACGAAAGATCTTTCGTCACTAATCAATTTTAACGATGCAGTTTATCTTTCAACGACAAATGATTCGTCACTTTGGAAGCTCTATTTTTTATAGTTCATGGGTCGAAGTAGAGTCCCTAAGCTTAATTTTCAAAGAGAAAAACTAAAACAGAATAAGTTGCTGTTAAGTTTTTTATACACATGACAATACAAGATCTAGAAATGAAGTAGAATAAGTTGTTTTTTGCAAAACAGTGCTTAAGATTAGCGGAATATTAATAATTGGGAAAGCGACACCAATTGACCATGGCAGAATGGGCGGACCAGATGGCCACGTGGGACACAGGGTGGCCTTTACCAAATCACCATTTCACGTGAAGCTCCTCTCTCTCTCTCTCTCTCACGATCTGTTTGTTGCATTGCCTATTCTTTTTCCCTAGTTTACAACGTTTGACTCTTTACCTCATTCGTTTCTCTATCGAAAAAATACTCGATTCTATATCAGTAAGGAGCAACTCACTCGTTATAATCATTAAATATCTTACATCTAAGAAAAAGAAATAAAAAACAAAAAAATTTATTTTTTGTATCGTCAAATATTAATAAGAAATCAAGTATTTTCTCAAAAAAATGAACGGACCTGGATTTGGACCAACCGAGGCCGGTTTGGACATGATGGATGTGGGTGGGACGGCGGCGAATGGGCCGGCCGCCGTCGGGCTTGGCGGGAATATGTGGGCCGGCATCCCCATGGCGTGTGATTGATGGTAGTGATACAGCGGGTACATCGGCATCAATGTGTTCGCTCCCACCATAGCCTGCCCCGGATACACCTGCGAGTAATGCCCCCCGCCGTTCATATAGCTCAGCTTCTGTCAACAAAAACGTCGCCATTTAGCCCACCAACAACTTTATTTTTACAATAAATCCAGTAATTTAAATTTAAATAAGAATTTTCAAAAAAGATCAATTTAATTCTTACATGGTTGTAACTGATATCCGTGGCGATGTAGGTGGGGCTTGGGGAGTAACTAGAAGAAAACGAAATTTACGTTTATTTACATTACAAGCACTCAAAAAATAATAATAAAATAAAATAAAAGTATGTAATGAGAAGGCATACCCGTAGAACGGGACGGGCTGATGAGGCTGATGATGAAACGGCGTCGGAGGAGTCCCGGCCGGGTAGTACCACTGCACGTGGTTGGGCGATGCTGCTGACGTGGACCTCGCCCCCCCACCGCCGTTGGATCCTTCAAATTTTACATCACAACAACAACTTTAGATCTCCACCGTCCCAAAGTTTCCCATTACTAAATCACACTTCAAATCCTTAAACAAAAATTACTCGTAGATCACTCTATGAAACTGAAATTACGAAAATGCCATTGTGGAGTGAATTGAATTGAGCAGTTACCTGGTAGCGGAGGAGCTTGGGGAGGAGTAGCAGCCGATGCGGAGCGAGAGCCGCGGCGAGCTCCGAGCGACGCCAGATTACAGTTGGCTCGGCGGCCGTTGATGATCGGCGCGGCGTCCTCGCAAGCCTTCTTCGCCGATTCCGCGTCCTTAAACGTGACCTAATTCAAGTAAAAACAAAAAAACAAAAATCAATCACCATCGGAATCCAATCCGGCGGCGGCGATGGAGGAATTAATAATCTAATCTCGAGAGACGACTTACGAATCCGTAGCCCTTGGATCTGCCGGTGAGCTTATCGGAGATGATTACAGCCTCCAAGATCTCGCCGAACTTCTCGAAGTGATCTCGCATAGCTTCCTTGGGAGTCTCCCACGCCAATCCGCCGACGAACACCTTCGTGAGCGTGGTGTCGCCGAACATTAAACCTGCATTGTTACTATTGTTGCTCATCGTCGTCGTATAAATTCCGGCGATCGAAGAAGGAATTGGGGGAGAGGAGTGAGAAAATGGTGGTGGGGAAGAGAGGGAGAGAGATATATAAGAGGAGAGAGGAAATAAAGAAATGGAAGAAGACAGAGGGACAGAGAGGCTGACAGATAGGCATTGGCGAAGGCTATCATCAACGTGAACACACACTCACGATGACAGTACAATCCCCCCTTTCTCTCTATGGGATATTAAGATTAATTAATTCTCATTATTTATTCTCCAATTGGATAATTAATGTCTTTCCTAATTACCTACAAATTACAATTATTAATTAATTCATCAATAATAATCTCAACCTAATTGTCAACAAATATTACCCTACTTTAATACCTTGGACACATTGAGTATGTATATAAATAGGAATTGAAATGTATCTATCGCTCTAATAAAAATAAATTGCTAACATGAACATAGTTAAACTAGTGAATGAATATATATGGAACGAACGGTTGAAGGTTTGGATACTCGTTCTTGTATTTATATTGTTTAGTTTAAATAAAAAACATTCCTGATTGATCAATCGATCTTTAAGAATATGTATGATTATATTATTTTATGAAGTACCTCACGTGAAGGAATAATTACCAATTACTGCTGAGGTAGATCATGAATTACTTGTATATCATATAAATATACTAAAGATCAAATATTGCCTCTCAAAAAGAAAATCAAATATTAAAATTACAAATCTTATCCTATCTTATTGTAAAAGAAAAAAGAATGACCCTTGACATTTAGATGATAGTCATTTAACGGGATTCACTCATAGTTTAGATATGTATAATTTGAAATCGAAAAAAATCTAATTTATTTGTCTTAATTAGGCCACAAGTAAGCTAATCCAACTCACAAATTATATAAACTTAGCTAAATATACTTAAAGACTTCTAAAAGTTGACTTAAGCATAGTTTGAATGGTCAATCACCAACTAATTTATGGGTCAAAACATATCTATTCCCGTGTTGTATTAAAAAAATTCTAAAGAAAAAAAAACGAGTCACCAAAATGTTCCTTGAAGATTGTGCGATTCATAAATCCACAGAATATATAAAAATATATATATTTTTTCTAACCTTAGGTTATATAAATTCAGGTTTCTCATCCAACACGAGCAAAACGACAATTAACACATATTTCTTCTTTTGAAGTTCGAGGTTCAAACTCTATACCATCAATTTGTCTTAATTTAATGAAAGATTTATTATATTCAAATTTTAATATTTTGTAATTAGAATATAATTTCAAATTTTAGCATTGTCAACCATCAAGACATTTCTATCACCTTTGAAGGATTCTAATTTCAACTCCCCTATTTGTTATGTATTATTCTACAAAAAGATTGAAAACAACAAAAACGTATGAAATTAAAAAAAAAAAACAGTGTGTCTTATTATTTTAGTGGTATGGTAACGTTTACATAATTTTATTTAAAAATATATATATAAATAAATACAGGTAGCAGACGGGTAGTAATGTGCTAGCATGACCGTTTAACATCGTAGTTCGACTTTTCTCCACGCGCTGCTCTCTTTACAGTTATTGCCTTTTAAGATATCAGCGCGTGTAAAATACCGCCAGCTTCGCGATTCTTTATTGACGCGCTTGATTGCTAATCCATTGGGACAATTCCAAATTTCTCCCTCGTCTAAATTATATAATTCCATTTTTTTCCTTCCCTGTTAAATTCCAATATTATTATTATTATTATTATTTTGCTTGTATGGTGTAAAAATTTTGATTTTAACCATTTTCTATTTTAGGCAGTAAATTCTACCCGTAATGTATTTAATGGAAATGTAGATGATAATATGATATGAAAAGTGAAAACATCTGCAAATACGTAGATATTTAATAATGAGTACCAAAATAAATTTTTTTAACACATATGGGTTATAATAGAATATGAGAATCTATTAAAAAAGAAAAAAGAATATAAGAAATAAGTCCTCGAAATATTTGTAACCGCTCTTGAATTAAACTTTTCAAGAGATGTAATGAATATAACGCCCATCGTTTTTGACTCAAACTTCTATAAAAATGCAATTCATAAGTTGCTTCTCATTTAAGTTTTTGAATTAATTGATAGAATATAAAAGTAGATTTGAAAAAAGTGTTTTGGAAGAGAAAATATTATATCTTATAAATTCTCATAATACTCACTATTTTTTAAAATTTTAAAATCACTTAACCAAATGTTAAAAAAATTTGAAAAAAAAAGTCTATATTCCACTAAAAACTCGTCGTTTCAAAAGCGATCTTTTTTTTTCTTCAATAATATTTCAATAGTGATCTAAAATTCACCCTAATTCGTACTTGAAGGCTCATATAATGTTGCTATTGGGCGTTAATTAAGAGGAGAGATTCTCTTTTTGTCAATAATATATATATCAGTTAAACTATATTTAGATTAAGAAATATTTTCATTGTATATAAAATGAATGTAAAAAGTTGTATTAAATATTCCAATGAGTTTTTAATCTGCAACTATAATGTATGTATATTTACTTTTTTTTAGGTAACATGTATATTTACTTTAAAGTCCTATAACTTAGGTTAACAAGAGCTTTGCTCAGCGGTTATTGACATCTATCTCCGATCAATAGTTTGTGAGTTCGAATTCAAACTCCTACTTGTTGTACACAAAAAAAACTTACATTTTGGATATTTTGGATTTCTATATGCATAAACTGTCATATATATTTAATATAAAAGAACTACATAAACACAAGCTTTCATGAATCTTTTAAGGCTAAATATAAATCTAGCACAATTGAGACCAAATATTATAAAATATTTGTAATATATATATATATGTAAGTTAAAAAAGAAAACGAAAAAAAAGCCGGAAGCTTTAATCGGAAAAAAAAACCGGTAGCTCAAATTTTAATTTTTTATTATTATTATGTTTTTTACAATCATGTGATTTAAAAGATATTCAATTGGACATTTGAAAAAAAAAAGATAAATTTTTTTAATTTAAAAATGATTATATTTGAAAGAAAGATATTTTCAGACATTTCAAGCCCCAAACAATTTGTAAACAGTCCAGATAATTTGATTGGAACAATGGTAAAAATACATATAAGGAAAATGAAACGAAACTATATATTTTTTAATTTTCAAACTACTTTTTTTTTTCTATTTTATAAAAATTTAATATTCAAATTTCAATTTTAGAAACATTATTTTTAACTATTCAAGTAAACGTTGAACTCCAATGTATCTCCATTATTAAAAATAACAAAAACTTATTATACATGAAATATACCACTTTATTACAACTAGTAAATTTCAATATTTTTTATTTTTTATTTTGTAGTTTTAGTTTATCGAATTGAATACTCAACTTAAATAGAATACAACAAAATTATGCAAAATACTCCGGTCCAACCAAAAAAATAATAATAATAAATAAATAAAATTCTAACAGAAAATTAATAATCACACCAATAATCTTTGTTCAAGCACAATAACGCTTAGAACGTGACATAAAGTAAGCATAGCTCAACGGTAATTGGTATATATCTCTAACCATGAGTCGTGAGTTCTCTTAGTGTAAGATGTCAAAATTTAATTCCTCTATTTTTAATAAATCTTAAAATTAAACACCATTAGTTTATGGTTAATTATTCTTAAAAAACTAGCTTATGTTAGATTTTTTTTTTTTATTAAAGTTAGGAAACCTATTCTTTCCTTGAAGTAAATTTGTAATGAATTAATTTTTTTTGCTTAATTATATAAAAATCATTTTTAAATTAATGATAAGGACTCATCGTAAGATTTATGGAAAATAAAGAGACTAAAATAAAATGAGTCTCGAAAAGTAGTGATAAAATAATATTTTAACCTATTAAAATTTACACGTGAATCTAGTAATTATCTTTTCGAAAATTTGTTCAATTGACAAAGAAAAAACGGAAATTGTATTTATGTAAAACTGAATCCCAAAATCAAATAAAATATATAAATTAATTTCCATGAGATTCTAATTTCTTTGTAAGTTTGGGGAGCAGATGTAGGCGCAATGGAAGGTGAACAGACAACAAATTTACAGGGAAAAAAATATTTTGACTTTTTAGCCCCCAAAATTTGAGCTAATTTATGTTTGATTTTTTGTGTTTCACATTTCAACACTTAGATTTCTTTTTTTTCCCCTCAAAAATTTAATTTTCACACAACAATTTAATAATTTTAAACTTTTAATTTTATCGTTTACCAACATGAGCTTAGTTCAACGATTAATACATTGTTATTTCCTTCTAGAGGTCGGAGGTATATTCATATATTTATTGAACATAGTAAAATAAATAGTGAAAAGTTACCAAAATGAACCTTGCTCAACCGTAATTGACATGTAGCTTAAACCAAGAGGTTGAGAGTTCAAATCCCCTCCCCAATCTTTGACACGAGTTGGATCGGTGTAGTTCTAGATTGAGAAATAGACCTTAAATTTGAGGGAAATCTTAACTTATGTTTTTTTTAATCTTTGACTTTTGAACTTTGCCTCTTAAACTAGACTATATATATTTTTTCTTTTAATAAATTCATAAATCAAATACAATATTTGGATCTTTTAAACTTGTTCCTATATAATAATACCATATTTTGTTTCTCACTATATTGTTTCAAAAATCTATATAGTTGAATGATTTCTAAAGGTTAAGATTATAATTTTGTCTGAAATAAACTATTTGTTGATAAGTCAATGACAATAACTAATTTGTATTATTTTAAAAATTAAAATAGATCAATAGTGAAAACAAAGCTAAATGAAATTCATGACAAAATAAAAATTTAAAAGTCATGCCAGAAATGTTCACTTAAGCTTTATTTTAAAAAGTAGAAACATTGTTTTGACAATACCATCCTTTTTATTAAAGACTAAAAAATTGATTTTCTGAACAGAAGAAAGAAATTAAAAAATAAATTTTAGTTTCAATGATATTAACAGATCAATATATAAATTCAACACCAAAAAGGAAAAAAGTACAGTTAAATTACAAATTTAGTTAGTGAATTTAACAGTATCTATTACTCTAAACTTTTAAAAAGTTTCAATTATATCCATGGTTCTAAATATCAGTCGACATATCGATATTTCTATCGACATGTCCATATTTTTATGGGTTCGACATCGACATGAGGGATAAATTGACATTTTCATCATAGTACAAAAAATCGACAAAATATGAAAAATATCAACCAAATCTCACTAATATATACATAATATCAATATTAATTCTTTTTTAACTTATTTAGAAAAATGAAAATATTTATTTGTTAATTTAAATATTTTTTACGATTTTTTAATTTCTATAACTTTTACAGAAATATCAATTGACATCTACATTTTATCGATATTTTCATCAATATTTCGATGAAATTGAAACTTCGATATTTTCATCGAAATCGACATTTAAAACCTTGGTTATACCTCTAACTACCTAAATCTACATTTTATTTTATTTATTTATTTATTTTTGGTATGAAGCATGTGGGAGTGGTATTTCAAATACACAAACTTTCAGTTGGTGATATATGCTTTAACTAGTTGAATGACTCAGATATGCAGATATTTAAAGAACTACTTTTAATATTTTACCTAAGCGGTCTTGCCATCATGACATTCGAACCAATTCTTCCAAAGAATAATAATACTCACCTCCTAGCAGTTAATAGAAATATATTCACGTTGATTACTAATACAAATTTGACAGCTATTAACTTTTTGTGTTTGTAATCTAATAATAACTTATTATCATTTTCTTAAATCTCCTAATTTTCTTCCCTCGTCCCAATGTCCCGAACTTTCAATTTCTATTCTATTAAATTAAACGTTAACATCCATGCTATATTGATTACACTGATAAACTATGCTTTAGTCATTGTGCTCTTAAATAAAATTTAAAAAGTATAATATAAAAATAGACGTTTAAAAAATATAAAGATTAAAATAGACAAAAGTCGAAATTAGAAGNCTACAAAGATACGGGCAGGGGCAGGGGGCAGGGGGCAGCCCAGCAGGGGGGCGTGGATGTCTTGTACTCATTTTTTTTCTCTCTCTAGAACTCAATTATAACAAGGCACGTGACCGGCGTCACGTGGCATGCACAGTCAGCTTTCTCTCGGGGGCATGGCATGGGGCAACGTGGCCAGCTGTAAGAGAGCAGGAGGGGCATTTTGGTAATTTCAATTGCCGGGGGTACTTTTGACCAGCAAAAAGAAGAGCCCTATGGGAGGCCATGCATCACCCAGTGCCCTACACGTTCCCTTCTCTAACCCCTCCATCTATTTCCCAATTAATATATTATTTCACCTTTTTATTTCTTTTAATTTAAAATATTTTTTTCTAAATTGATAACCATTCCGTTTTAATTATATGTTTTTGAAATTCAGGCTTGTTCTCTCATCATTTTTTCAATATATTATCACGTTTATAAAATAATACGTTTGGACTCTTAGTCAAATTTCAAAAATAAAAAAATTTTAAGACTACATTTTTTAAGTGTTTAAAAGTTGTCTTACATTTTGAAAACGGTTTCAAAAAATAGATACAACTATTTATTTTTAGAATTTCTTCCTAAATACTAAATTACAAGTTGTATCTAAATTACTTACATTTTGAAAGTATGATTTACAACTATTACCTATTTATTTTTTTTTAAAGGAAAAGAATGTAAAAAAAAATGTCTATTTAAGAACAATATTTAGGTGCTGATCTATAAACCACCGCTAAAAATTTGACAGCCTCTTTATTATATAAAAATAGATAAAATATTTCTTTTTATACCTTTCTCATTTTTACTTGTAAAAATTTTTAATAGCAGCAGCCTCAACGGATGGATGTTACTCACAAATTGCTGAGTATTATTTTTTATTATAGATTTAATTTTCTCTCTCTCTTCGGTATTTGCTAACTTCCAAACTGCAACCTTTCGCTGTTAAATGTTTTCTTTGAATGATTTTAGAATTGGTTGTGCTTTTGCCAAGAATATCATACAATACTTCAACTTGGCTGCTTTTGCCTTCTCACTTTCTTTTTTACTCACCCATTTTTTTTTGTTTGAATAATTAATGGCTTGATTAGCATGTTTGGTCAGTCACCTTTTAAGACCAGAGGTATCTTTTGGGAGTTATTTTATTTATAGCAAAGGAATTGAAAATAATTAAAGATAAAAATGTATGTCACAGGTTAGAAAAAACATCATCAAAGATGGATATTTTCCTCCAACCCGCGTCCAAAAATTATCTTGTTTAAACCCTGTTTGATAAAGATTTTATTTTTAGTTTTTATGTTTTTAAAAATTATGATTGTTTTCTCACAATTTCTTTATTATATTTTTTACCTTTCTTTAAAACACATTTGAATTCTATAAAAGAGAGATTATTATCACTACACGAAATGAAGCTGAATTTTAAAAACAAAAATAAGATTTTGGAACTACTCCTTTTAGATCTCAAATTTTGATTTAGATTTGGAAAATATAGGCTTAATTTTCAAAAATAGAAAACAAGAATCTTAATTTTTCAAGTTATGGCTAAACTTTGAAACAAAATCCATCTTCTATAAGTAGTAACTCATTGATAGAATCTCTTCAACCTTTTTACTTCCCATGAAATTTTGATTAAACCAAAAAAAAAATGTCATTTTGATATAAGTTTCATCACAAATTAAATCAGTGTTAAATTATATATATATATATATATTGATTATTCTCTAGTACAACCTCATCTACTGACAAAGATCAATAAAAAATTTTGGGTTGAAATTCCTCTCTGTATTGTCGTTAAAAGAGAGAGAGAATCAATGATTTATAACAAACTATGAATCTTATTAGATGGTGTGGATGTAGCAGTAAATAAGTTTGCTTTTGAAGGAATAATTTAGCAAGGTGCTTGGAAGTAGGAGTTTCAAATTAATTTTTGACATTGGCTTCTTTTGTAACATTAAATAAAACATTATGATTTTAAAAAAAGGATGCAACTTTTATTTAAAATACAATATAGCATCTAGCATGTGGTAAGTAGGAAGTGGATTGAAGTATAGTTTTACCCAATTGTTTCCCAAAACCAATTACAAGAAACCAAAGATAAAATTTCCCAAAACTTTTCAAATTTTCATTATCATTTACATCATCTGGCTGATAAACAAACAGCAACACAAGTTCAACCTAACAAATAATTTTAAACTCTAGAACCAGATTAACTCTCATCTGCCTACCTGCCTTCCTTTTCACTCAAAGTAATGCCTTAAAACTCGACTTGAGCTCATGTTTTGCAACCAATATCCACACAAAAGATCACATCACATCTACAAACAACTTGTCACGTTTAAGTTTCTACTCCTCACTAATGATGGAAGCATTATTAAGATTCAACCGAAGAGTGAAGAGTGAAGAGTGAAGAGTGAAAACAATAACATACAACGTAGAAACCAAATTGAAAACAAGTTCGAAGCACAAACATGATCAACCTAATAAAAAAGAACAGCAAGGAGGCAGAAAGTAATGATTGGGGGATGAGAGAGAGAGAGACAGAGATGAGAGAAGCAAAGAAGAAAAGAAAGGTTAAAAGAAATCAAATCAAAGAGAGCATAAAGTGTTGTAATTTGGGGAGAGGAAGAAGAGAGGGTTACCAAAAACACAGCTGTGGGATTCATGAATTCCGTACCAAACACCCAACAAGTGGGTCTGTGGAATGCGTTGGCCAATGGGCTGACCTAAGTGGATTGACAGATGGGAGACCTCCACTGGTTTTAATGGAAACACACAGAGAAGAGAGAGAAACAAAAAAAGAGGAGAGATAGAGAGAGATAGAAGGGTACCACTGTAATGTTCCTCTGACCAGTCTAGTTGTGTTTTGATCTCATATCACGTGGAAGGAACGTGACTTCTAGCTTGGTGGCGTATGTCCACCACGTGCTCCTGCTTCTTCTTGTACAAATAATAATAACCATGCTATTGCTTCCAGTTCCAGATAAAAAATAATTCATTCACAGAGTTATAACATCCTTCAGCTTTCAGAAAATGGCTCAAATATCTCACTCTCACTCAGTTCAATATGTTATTTTAATGGTTTTCAACTAAACTATACTAAAAAGGAACAAAAATCACATATCCAATGAATTTTCTTTACCCCAATCCAATATGTAAGCTACTATTTAACATTGTTGTGGTCAAAATATCTGGTAGAAATGATGGGAATCATAAACAAACTAGTTTAAGAAGCATGTTGAACCAAAATAATCAAATTAAAGCTAATCTTAGAAGAACTGAAGCATAATATGATCTCACCAAAATCCTTATAAGGATGGAGGGCTACTGAGCTGCTTTGATTGGTTTGTTTTCCTTTCTTTCATATTTGCTTGTAAAGAGATTGCAGTGCCCAGAACGCCTTGTCTCTCCCACTAAGTCAAAGAAACTTACAGTTGGCCTGCAGTCAGATTTTTAGTAAAGCACTCTGATGAAAAATCAACCAACAGAATAAATAGGCATTATGAAATGTGTTCTTTAAGAGAGAGAAGAGAGAAAGGCCATGAGAAAAAGGTGTATCACTTTCTTAATCATTCAAAACCAGTGTCATCAAAAGAAACAGAAGTGGGAAAGAGAATAATATTTCCAGTTTCCAAATTACCAAAGCAACTATACTAAATTGAAGGTCCCAAATTTACAATAACTTTAGATGACGAGAGCATCAATAAAATCGAAGCCCACCTTAAAAGCCCAAACCAAAATCAAATCCAGAACCAACACAGAAACCCCAGAAATATATATAATATCATCATTTCATAATAAATTAGCCAAATCGATTGTAAAGATGCTATATAGGTGTTGAACGCTTCTACCAGCCTCAGATTTCAGACAATCCAAGAGGGAATGCAGGAGTCTCCTATTCATTATTCTGCATTGAAGGAATGATCAAATGCTGTCCCTGCAAAAACACAGGACGTTGGAAAATCACCGAGTCAACCAAACATCCCACTCTAACCTCTACAAAACATTAGATTTTTCTTAAACTTGTAATGTGTATATACATACATGCACGCGCACATGTATGAATGAAAACATTATCTTAGTCTGAGACTGTCTAAGACCATTCATCAGATTCTCCTAAAACAAAACATGTCTTTTTCAAAACTTAATTGATGTCAAAAAGACCATACAATATGAGCAGGACACAGCAATTTTTTCCATACATTTTTAGGAGGGGGGAAAGAGTGAATTTGAGATACAACCTGATAATAAAAGCCATACTGTTTATTGCTCATAATGTAAATTGTGTAATGTATCAATAAGCAAAAAATTGAGCAGCCAAGTTAAAATAAACATTTGAGTTACCTTCAGGTAGACACCTCAACTGCATACAGAATTCACTCTAGTAACTAAAACCAGCAAAGCACATTTCATAGTTACATACTACTAGTGTAAAGGCAACTTTTTGATCCACAACAGAGGGTCAGGAAAGCTATAGATCTCAGATCAAATAAAACTCTACTTCATGACACTCAATTTCAAAGATCTTGTCGGAGATTAGATGTTACATTAGAAAGCTAGGAATCAAAGCCCGCTTAATTTCCGTATTTAGCCAATTCTTTCCATTCTAACCCATTTTGATACTGACAATCTACAAACTTCCGCCTTTTTTAACAAGAGTCTACTGTTGACCCAATAATTTATAGTACCAAAACAAGGGAACTCATAAGACATCTGTCTTCATATTAGCGGAACGATGAAGATTTTTACTTGTAACCTTTAGAATACCCTGGTTTTTCGAACCACCATGCTCAAAGTTAGCAAAGGCGGATTATGCCATCATAAATTCATAATCTCTGCATCCATGAGAGAACAAATTAAAAATTGATTAACCGAGCAAGTTATTTGACTCCTTCGTTAAAGGTAAAAAAGTGGATAAGGAAAGAAAAGTTCCATAAGACTGGTTCTAGAGGCACAGTTCATTTTAGGAATCTAGCCTGTCACAATTTAAATGATACAAAGGAAAGCCTTCTTCACTTAATAATAATTAAGCTAAGGGTTTATTTTTCAATCCCTTGTAGTCTTGTGCCCAAATATAGCCTGTAAGACTGGATGTTTGGACGACTTAATGGGGAGCCCTTGCTTTCATGGGGAAAGGGAGGACTCTAGGTTGATAGGAGTTCAAGTTACCATTCCCAAGATCATCTGAAGCATTATTGAGAGATCAAAAATATGTTTTTAGACCATGCATCTGATGATCATGTGAGTAACAACCACATTGTGGTACTCGTAACCACTTGTAATAGTTTGTCCACCTTATAAGCCTCTATTTGAAGTCTTATAACATTCAACTATTCATGATTACTAATACTTGGTCGGTTACTTATAATTGGAGTTCTTTTGAATAGTTCTATTGATATATTTGGAATGAATTTAGGGGATATAATATAATCCCTCTGACTGTTTTAACCCATATTCTGTTTGTATTTTTGTTTTGCTAAATTGAAAGTCAAATTTTATTAACAAAATAAAACAAAAACACCAATGCCAAATTATTCAAAACTATCCATTTTACCATCATTACAGAATCAAAGTGACACCACCGCCATAATATCAAAATCCTCATGGCCTTAATAAAAGATATAATGTCCTTGCCTAAAGAAAAAATTATAAAATGACCAACTACAGGGAAAAATATCTTGCATCCTTACTTTATAACAATTTCAAATCTATCGTAAACAGGCATATCCTCCTACATTAGGACAAGTATTAAGGAGAATGGTACAATCGAAAATTAGTTTTCTATTTAAGAGACTGCAATGAATCAACGTTACAGGTAAATATGCATATCCTCCCCTCCCTAATATGACAAGTAGCAGGAAAAACAGTACACTAGGACAGGATGAAAAGTAATATTTAAGCATTCTTTAAAAAAGAAAGAAAGAAAAAAGACTAATAAATATCAGTATCACATTAAAGAGATGTTAGAACACTTTTTCCATTCTTCATTAAAAGTTCCTTCTGATTCACGGAGCATTTAAAATCAAATAGGTAGGAAAGGGGCTATGAAAATTACTAGGACAAGGAGGTGCTATAGAGATATTTACATCTCTACCAATAATGGAATTTCAAGTTTCGATGGAAAAAAGAATATCAAAATCTTGCCAGCACCAGCAGAGCACCAAAGATCTCAGACAATCTTATGCAAGGTGTACAGATGAAAAGTATGTCTAGAAATTCCTCCGAGAAAAAATGTGTAGAAATTTTACTTATATATATATATATATATATTTTTTTTTTTTTGATTCCACTTTTTCTTAAAAACATTAAAAGTCTGAGGGGAAGCGAAGAAATGGGTCCATCTCCTAAGCAACATTCAACAATTAAAGACAATAATTGTAATAATAAAAAGTGAAAAATAACCACAAATTTCAATCCAATTACTAGCAATAAAAAGGAGGGTATTCCTGAACATCATGCTGACAAGTTGGGAGAAGAGAGATTATTACTTGGGTGTTAATGTAGGTCATTGCTCCCGGCTGCATGTACTGCTGCACATATTCATGCTAAAATTTAAGATACGATTACATAATATATAAAGAAAATTCCAATTCTTGTGGCCATGAAAATAAATAGAATTTCTCTGTAAACCAAGATTCTATGGAAAGTAACTAAACCTGGGAATTTTGGCCAGGCAAGGCCCCAACTGCATCTCTTTTAGCAGACTCATCACCACCCCTAGAAGATCCCTTAGCATCACACTGTAAAAGTTTATAATTAACGAAAAGTCTCAGTCTATAATTTTCTCCCAAATGAAGCTTAGGGTATGGGGGGGTGGGGGGGTACAATAAACCAGTAGAATACTAGGTTTAAGAGCTGGTTTCAATTACCTCCAACTGAAGCAACACCATTGCCCCCACCAAAAAAAGTGAAAAAAAATGGAAAAAAGAAAACGAATGTGAGCACATCATAGTGATGAGATCAAATAAATCATATAGCCTTATTGAAAAGAAACAGAACTAGGCATCTACTGATCAACCGAGGAAAGTCTTTACCACTTGATCACCAACTGAAGTGCTCTCAAATCTCAATCACAATAAGTAAAAGAACGTGAGAGGAGAGCTCGTATCAGCATCAGTAACGTGCGTGCATAGTCTTCTAAATGTAAAACCACGTAGGAGCTAAAAATGGGAAACGAGCTTACCTCTCTGTACCTAGTTAGATACGACTTAAGCGGATCAATATAGTCCTCGAAACCCAATGTCGCCATTGCCCACAGCAAATCATCCCCATTAATGGTCTTTCTCTTCTCCTTCTGGCACTTATCGCTCGCCCTACACACGCACAAAACCAATTACATCCAATACACAATAAAAAAAAAATTTGCCTTTGCCGTATCAGAAACGCCAATCGTAAACTAACACCAGAATTGACACTAAAATTCACGATCCGAATACGAAAGAAGAGAGATCAAAGACGGACGCACTCGCTAGTGATGAAGCTGATGAATTCGGAGACGCATTCCTGGACGGTGTCCTTGGCGTCCTTGGCGATCTTGCCATTAGCGGGCAAGGCCTTCTTCATGATCCGGCTAATGTTAGCGATCGGGAGGTATCGGTCCTGCTCCCGAACCCCACCGGTATTGGGGCTCTGCTCGCCGCCGCTCTCGTGGCTGCCGCCGGCTGGACTCGTCGGAGCCTCCGCCATGTGAGCGAGATCCTGAATCACTGAAAACACAGAAACCCACCAAAAAAAAAGCCATAAAACATCGGGGAAAAAACCATACGTGGAACCCTAAGCCTGGAATGGAAGAGAATTGAGAGAAAATGGAAAGAGGGTACCTGAAAGAAAAGAGGGAAACAGACAACAGCAGAATTTGTATTTGGCGCGCGTTGGGAGAGAGAAGAGATTGGATTGGTGGAATTGTTTTTAAGAGAAAATGTATAAATCGGACGCTGGAGAAGGAAGCACAGAGAGAGAAGAAGGGAAATAAGCTTTTTATTTCTATAATTCTTTTTTTCTTTTTTCTCTTCTTCTTTTTGGCAGAAGTTGGCTCCACTTTTTACTAATCGTGGAAAGTTTTGATTTTTTTTTCTTTCTTAAACTAATTTTTGTTTTTTGGATACTGAATATTGTTTGAGGGGAATAATTATTAAATATTTCATATACATTTTTTTTCCTAAAGTATATAGCATTCCTAACGTTGAAGATTACAACCTTTCCAGTAATAGAGAGAATTAGAAAATATTACCAATGTCTTAATTAGAGAATTTAAACTTTTTATTTTCACATAATATAAAATGTATTTGTTCGTCATAATTGTCTATTTAGTTTTCAGAATCGTGTGAATGTTTATTCTTTTTAAAAGAATTTTAGTCATGAAATCTAATTTTATTTCATTATAACTTAATGGTAACTTTTTTTTATATATGAAATGGTAATTTATTTATTAAAATCAGTATAAAGTTGCCAAAATATAATGAATTCGACGAAATTAATTTATTAAGCAAAGATGATATAAAATTATTAATAACATATAATTTAATAAATTATTATTTTATTTTGTCAATCAAAAAATAACTCAATTAGTTAAAACATATATTCTTAATAAATAAGTTGTTTGATCCCACCTCCACGTGTTTAACTCAAAAGGAAAAAAAAAAAAATCATTCTCAATTTATATTAATTGTCTTTTACTTGAACCACTTAGTAGTTAAAACATGTATACCTTCTTTGGATGATGGTAAATTTGAATTTTCATCGCTCATTTATGATGTGCAATACTCTTAAAAAAAGTGCATGATTTTTGTTTTTAGTTTTTTTTTCCTCCTTTGTAACCATTAAAAACATTTAAAGAAATATTTACGATATTGAATTATAAATAAAGATAATATAGTTAAAAAATTGTGCATATTTAATAAATTTATTGGTCAGCGTGAATTTTTAAAAGAATATAGTATTACAATGTGATAGAGAATTCAAACTTTCGATCGGAGAGGTTATTAATGTTTTAACTTTTAACTAATTAGACTTTGCTTAAATTGACAATTGAAATGAACTTAAATTACTATTTGTCAACCAATATAAGCTTGGTCAAGACACAACTAGAATATTGTGAGTCCGAATCCTTATTATACATGGTGTTGTATTAAAAAAGATTACTATTTTTTGAAAAAGGTACCTTAACAATCCATCTAAAAATATAATTTTCATAAAATCCTAGTAGAAATAAGATTTAAATTAAATTATGGTCCCAAATTTATTTTTAGGATATTAAATTCTAGGTAAGTTAGTTATCATAGTTTGAATAAGAACTTTGTTATTGGCCTAACCGCAAACCTATGATGACCATCTAAAATTTCATTTTATTTGAATTTGGTATTAAACTCTTCAATGTTTTATTTTAGTCCTCAAATCATACACATTAATTTTTAAGTGTTTGCCCTTAACTTTCCTTATTAAATTATTTATCATCATATTTTTTGTTATTCACTTAATTGATAAATATTTAAAGTCTTGTTATTATTATTTTTCACTTTAATTAGTTAAGTTGTGTTAAGTTGGCTTTTTTGAATTCTAGTAGATTAAGTATTAGATTTCTAATAGATTAAGGACTAATATATTTTTTTAGTGTAAAGTTTAATGATTAAAACAGAACATTAAACAACCTAAAATGAAACACTGAAAAATATTAGGACAAAATAAAATAACACAGTACGAAAATTTAGAGAAACAAGATTTAAACCCGATAAATAATGGTCAAAATAAAGCTAATTGTAGGATGCTAAACAGAGATGCATAAATCCAAACATTATTTTACTGTCTGTTTTTTCCCAAGTCCTAATTCCAGCTCTTAATTTGTAGATAATTTTATTTACAATTTACAAACATATAACTAAACTAAAATGCAGATAATTCACCGTATTTTAATCTAGGTATAAGTATAGCTCAATTTGTTAAAACATATATTCTTTATAAAAAAGACAGAGTTTGTAAAAAAAAAAAAGCAAAAAAAATATCTACAAGAGTTGATCATGGCACCTTTTATATGAAGTAATCGATCGGTAATCCTTCAGCAACAGCTCTCTCCATTATCTCTTTCTGCTCCAAAAACAATCAGAAAAATTCTCTGTAGCTCATTTCAACAGAATAAAAGGGAGCGTTTGGCTCACGGGTTATGTTTGCAAAACCGAGGCCAAAATCCCCGAATAGGCACCTGAAAATTTATAACAAGGAAGCAAATTTTTTTACCTGGATTGCGCTTGTGATCATTCCAGGAGTATCCTATATTAATCACAGAAGATTTCAATCAAGAATAAAGTGAAAGCATATTACTCAAAGCTATAGAAATGGAAGTTTGTTTTCAAAGAAAATGAACTTTTACGCACCTTAAACGACTTCTTATTCCACGGTATATCGCTCCATGTCTTCGAGTCGAGCAAGTCCCACGTGCCAGGAATGCACATGGCTTTCACGTGCTCCAAGATTCTCAAGCTATCTGTCAAACAAGATTCCCCCCTTCAGTATATGAAGCAAAACTGCACATATTCTACAGATATATAGATGCTTCTACAGTTCAAATGAAAATGTGGAATGGTGATGTTGGAGTTGTTGCAAGAGAAACAATGGATGGATCTTTAGAAGAAAGTGCATAAATGAATAGAGAGAAGCTGAAGCAATCATGAGTTCTGTCCAGAAATTTCCAGATCCATTTGTATTATCCAGAAAAATTGTAAACCAAAAGAGCTCTAACATTTACCATATAATGTTCATTACCATTACTCATTTTCTTTTTGAAAATACTCCACCTCCTTTTCACTCTTAACCTATTTACTTAATATAAGGTCAGTTGCAAAAGTAAAACATAGTTCAGAAGTTCAGCATGGCTGTCTTAATCTTTAAAAATGAAATTAATCATTTTCCAATAGTACAGTACATCTATTATAGCTAGGTTGCAGGCATGCCAAAAACAATTGTCCAGGATAGAAATGTTGAATTCTTCAGAGATTTCTGGAGGACTTGATAGAAGAAATTTGATATTGCCTCATGTTTTAGTACCACAAAATATTTACTAAGGAATGGTCACATACAAGTAAAATACACAAGCTTAGGCAATTAAATTTGATGCCTGTGGGACCTAAACACTCCTCAAACAGTGTTTGGATTGAATCAAACGAGGGATATATACAAGTATCCCCTTGCCTTAGTGAATTTTCATCAGTGAGTTTATGTTTATAATAAGAAAAAGTGGCAAATCTATTTGAATATAAACCAACTGATGAAATAAGCCTGACTTGAGGGCAAGGTGGATTGTTTTGGGTGGGAGGGAGTTGATGTGGATTGTTAGCTGTATCCTGTTATAACAGTAAAAATAGTTGGACTAGCAAACTAATAGTTAGCTAATAAGGAAGTGGTAGTAGCTAAAAGAAAAGCTGACCCAGTATCATAAACGATGATGGTTACATTTAAGCATAAGAATTAAAGTTTACTCGTTACTGCATTAACATCCCACCGAAAAGACAGAATAAAGTAACTTTATAGTCACTAAAATAAAGATCTCAATGAAGAGGCGAATAAACTTAGTAAACAAAACCTTATTATCCCAATGCATACCTCTATAAGAAGAAAATTACTACTTACAAAGCCAAAAGAGCGGATGCAAGTAAAGCCAAGAGAGAAAACAAGTTACTTGTAACAAATGCTTCTTCCCAGATTTCATTACTTGACCAAGTAGGTGCAACTTCTCGAAATGGAATGCCATTACTTAAACAAGCTCTGAAAAATACCAGTTAAAACTTATGGGTTCTGAAAATATGACAAAAGGAACACATGCATTCTAACATAACAAGTATTATTAGACCACTGGTGTCTCACGATTCTAATCACTATGCACAAGAGGGAACATGGAAAATAAAAGGAAAAAAAGGAAGAAGAAAAGAAATATGAACACGAACAGAAGAAAAAAACTAAAAAACAGAAAGAGAGAAGAATATATGACCAATATTCTTTGATTAAATAAGTTGTGCACTCATCAATGTTCAGTTTCCATAATATCAAATAATGAAACTTTTTCGAAGTATATTTGGTATTGGCATATGGCATTGTATAAAATACGCATCAACCATGAAGTTCAAATGCACATACTTATAATTGGAAAAGGAAAAGAGAAGAAAAACATGAACTAGATAAGTACAGTGCACTAGCCAGTAACATGTGACAAGAGTTTTGGTAGGTTATATATGTTCACATCTTCAAATCAGTGAAACAAATTCCTGCAGCGCTAGAGTTTTGTATGATTGTAACCCATAGTTTTACTTTTACAGGGATTTTTGCTTCTGGAAATTATCTTCAATGACATCGTGTGTCCATTTTTTCCCATACCAAATTATGTAATTTTGCAAATAGGACTAATTTTGAAAATCCTGGAAGTAAAGGTTGCCCACTGATTAAAAGAGCATGCCTAGGTGCCCTTCACCGAAGGTATGGGGCAAGGCCAACCTTTGTAAAGACACGCACCTGATGCTAGCACGTGCTTGGCACCTCAGGTGCATGAGTTTCTGATTCCTTTTATAAAAAAAAAACGTTGGATGCCTATTTCTTTAAACAATTTCTTAAATAAAGCCCTTGTTTCTTCGATGGCTGCAAATATTACAAGTTGAACACTTGTTTGCGAGGCCTTAGTTGCCCAAACGATGGTTAGATACATTAGAACTCAGAATGAGTTGACAACCTAACATGTTCAACTAATTGGCACACGCTAAAACTTTAAACAATAATTTCATGTGCATAACATCAAAAAGAGCTAAACCTATTCTGTAGCTGATACTTTCTCAAAGAACTACTTTTTAGAAACAAGAAAATGAAGATCCAAGATACTATGATAGGACAGAAACGATAACATGAAGGTCTAAAATGGGTAGGAACATACTCTTTGACTACTTGGCGAATAACCCCAGTCAGAACACCGTCCCTAATGGGAGCTGTCTGCAGTTCAAAGGAATTTGTACTTGTGAAATCAAGAACTCTCTTATTCTTATCTTCGTTATCAACCTGTAAAGTGTAAACACCTTGAATGCATTATGCTCATAAAATTTCAGGGGAAAAGATAAATTGCCAATATGCACAAACATAAACAATTTTAGTCTTACTGAGGGATTTCAGCTTTGAATTTTATGCCCACTCAGTACTCACCTTGCGGCAAACAACAAAAAAGTTTGTCAGGCAGCCTTCAAGTATCTGATCACCATCGTTTGACAACAGAAGCTCAGTCACAGAAGGAGGCCTCAATTTTTCCAGAGACTTCCTACGCCTAATATAAATTCACAAAGAACATTACAACAATAAAGTTAGAATGTAATAGCCTTGGAGAAACCAAGTCAACATAATAGCTTAAATTATTCATACTTCATGTTCCAAGGAAACTAATTGCTTTACATTCGAACCACTAATTTTGATCTTCTTGACCATTTGAATCAAACCATGAATGGTTCTTGCCCTCCCATTACTTCCAAGGTAACAGAGTAGAGGACTACGTTCAATCCATACAAATCAAAGCTATGCATTCTCACCTAACCCAATCGGAGTACTTCGCCTCAGCGAATTCCCTCCCTTGGCCCACCACGGCCAGATTTGCACCATTTTCCGGGATCCCAAATTCACGAGGGACGTAGTTACCGACATGCACGTGCACATCAAGAACCTCTTTAACTTTCTCTACATCCACTACGCCGTCACTTTCACCAAATTTTTCCAAATTCACACTAACTAGTGCTGTAATTGTCAATTCTTCTCCCTCATTCCTCTCCTTCAACGCTACCGGCAACACTTCTCTCATAGAATCATCGACAAGCGTCCGAATAGCTGGTTCCCAAGGAATGGAATCGATCGACGACTGTAATACCGGATTAGCAGTCGTTTTGTTCGATTCAGACAAGAGTCGTGGAGTCGAATTCGACAGAATTTTAACTGATTGAGTGAGCCTTTTCATGTGCCTGTCCCAGAACAGAATGCTCGACGCATTGTTATGGGACCGAGTAGTGGTATAAGCGCCTGAAATAATTGAAATCGACAGTCAATCAGCAGCGAAACACTATTATTCCAAACACAGGAATCTCCCTCAGTTTTTTTTTTTCAAATAATCAAATCGCTTAGCCGAACGATTTCACTCCAAAACAAAGAGTCGAATACCAGTACACTTGATTTCATATGGATTTTAAATTACGAAAAACTTCCCCGGAATCCAAACGCTGCTTTTGAGTTTCACTAATCAGAAGACGGCTAAAATAAGATTACCGAAAAGAGTGATACATGTTTGTTTACCAGGATGAGTTTCGAGGAAGGTAGCGACTGGAGGAACTTCGGAGCCTTGCAACACGACGCCATTACTGAACAAGAAGCGGAAGCTCGCCATTTTCTTCGACTGCTGCGATCACTAGGAAGCGAGAGAATCTGATTAGCCGCAAATTTGGTTGGATTGATTCAATTACAGGCGATGAAGCTTTGGATCGTCGACTTTTTCTTTTTCTTTTGGCGGCCCGCCAATCGCTCATTTGTCCTTCGCTTCGAAAATGTTAATTTAATACAAATTAAAATCAGTAACGAACTGTCTGTTTGTGCTTTTCTTCTCCATTTGTTACCGGGTATATAAATATTTATCCCATTTTTTTTGACCATAATTATCCATTAAATGCAAAGTGCCTATTTGGAATTCTTTGTTTATTGCTTTTAGGTTTGTCTTCTTCGATCGAGAAAAAATAAAATTACATTTAGTAATTATTTATTTTATCTATTATTATTGTTTTTATATCCGTCAATGTCCATGTCAACTAGCGTGCACCTCAACTAATCCCACTTACAATATTTGATGTCGAAAAACATAACATCTTGGACTAGAAAACACATGAAAATTATTAATTCCTAATGTAATATTAATAATTGTTTACTGATATTTTATCATGACATTAATTTTTCAAAATAAATATTTGAAACTTCTATGTTAGAATTATTTATTTTTATATATTTGTTATGATTTTGATAGGTCAAAAATTAAAAACATGAACAATGTATAATAAACAATAAACTTTATTTGGTTGTTTCCAAAGTTCCACGTTTCTTATAATAAAAAATGAAATACAAATGCTCATGCATTTAAGAACGATTACAAAACAAGTCCTAGAGGACTACTTGAATTTCCATTCAAATGTCGATCATCAATATTTTTATATGATTAAGGAGTTTAGAGCAATGTAAGAGGTGAATAAATATTTTAATTATATATAGAGAAAAAAAACCAACTTGAACTAGCTCAACGGTCAAGATATATATTCTCAACCAAATGCTGCCTAACTTAACCTTCAAAACTTTTATTTAAAAAGATATATATGATGCAATACCATCATACTTGCGTGCATCATTCACCAATCTTATCAAGGACTCATTCACCAATCTTATCAAGGACTCAACGAGATTGGAGAGCGAGGACTAATAGTGGAGATTGATACATTACCGTCAAAAACTCTTAAATTGTGAAACCTTAGATAAAAATAGTACTTAGCACGGTTATTCGCTTACACTTAAAACAGAGAAAAAGAAATATAGAATAAAAAAGAAAGATTAGGGTCTAAATTAGATTTTAAAGCTAAATTATAACTTTTCAAATATTTTATCATGCAGATATTCTAAATACCACATTCATCAATTGATTCACTAGCTATAAATGAATCAATGAGCCTTTGCTAACACAGTTCATTCCCATAAAACCTAAAATGCTTTATGCTTTACTTCAGAAACAAATTGTAACTTCAAATCTCTACCTATCAATCAAATGAATGTTGAATAATAAGTAAATAAAAAGACAATACTAAGATCCATTTCTTCAACAAAGAATTGGGAGAACTGTTCAAATACTCTAAAACTATATAAGTACTCAGGCGCTCTTAGAGTGCGGTTCGATAATTTAAATTCGTTAAATTATCGGGGTTGTATAGCAGAA
The DNA here is from genome assembly GCF_001995035.1 of Momordica charantia. The sequence continues at coordinate 1,355,945 of NW_019104500.1, read as the reverse complement.
CGTTCCAATTTACATAGCTATGTACATTCTACAAATTGCAGTGGCGATATACTTACCGAGCACAGAAACCCGACCATAACTACCCGGATCAAAATGCAAGGATCAGCAAACAAGCAGTGCTAAAGATTAGCCGCTGATCTATGAATAATGTCATAAAGTGAGAGTAGAATTTCGGCACCAATCAATGCGATGATCAGCCATTCCAAAAAATCTGATTTCCTGTTCTGCAGAATTTCCTGTAGGAAGCGAATATTATGCTGGCAAAAAAAGAGGGAAAAAAAGTTAATGGAGTTAAAGATGAAATCTATTCGTATCAACGAATCAAGAATCAAGAATAACAAATTCTCATCTTAGGCAAGATGGTATACCTCCACAAACTTCAATTTGAAATCTAGACTTGCGAATCTCTGTGTTAGTTCAAACTCATCTCTGAGATATTCCCATATTTGGGCATATTTTGCATCCTTCCACGCAATGTCTGATCTGAAAAAAGATAATAAAAAATTCTTTTAGGTTCAAGCTAGGAATCAGGATAAGCAAAGGAAATAGTAAACTCACTAACAAGTGTGCTGAGCATACATATGTTATTAGTTGAGTGAGAGAGAGAAATACCTCTCAAAAAGTCCAAGCTTGAGAATAACATCAGCAAGATTCGAGTTTGCCTTTCCCACCAACTGGAAAAGTTTCTTCCTCTTCATTTTAAACTTCCCAGTTGCTTCCATTTCACGGTTTATGTCAGTGAATTCGGCAACCATCCCATCAACCTTCGCAGCAAATGTTAAAAGCATGGTGGCATCGCGTCAAACATCATCAATACTAATTGAAGTATTAAAATCTCTAGTCAGATATAGTAACTACCTGTCGCCCATAGTAATCAAGAGCAATGCTTTGACCAAGAACACTACCTATGGTACGTATACCATCAATATTCAAGTATTGCAGCATTATGTAGTCCAGTCCCCCTTCCATCCATGTATTCAAAGCAGGCTTCTCTCTCACCTCATACTCTACAAATTCATACAATTTCAAGTTCAGATACAACTATACACTTAAGCAGCATTATTCTAAGTTAACTCACACTTTCAAAATAGCAGAACATACTAAAAGTAACTCAAAGCAATATAGCAGGAAAACGTACTAACAGAGCTAGAAATTTATGGAGGTGTAGACATATTGCCAACAAATTTCCAGTCCGTCCCAATGCGGCCAAGGCCACATTTGGTCAATTTGGAAAGAAAGGAACGATTATAAAGATAGATATAGCTCTTTTGACAGTCTTTTGGACTGTGTACACCATATGGCATCTTGTTTGAGTGCCTCGTGTAGTCATTTTTTGTAACTACTCTTATCTATCTTGTCAACTTAGACGGGATATTTCATATAGATCCCCTTTTAGGAAGGGAGGATGGGTTATCTCCTCCCCTTTTCTTACTCCCTTTAGGGTAAATGAAATCTGTGTGTTTGTGTTTCTTATCACCACCACCAACAACAATGATGATAATAACTCCAATAGAAACAAGATTCATGTAAAGATACGTTGGAAATAAGACCTTACCATCTTTTCTCATTTCAGGAAGCAATCCAGATGCATGTTTCTCTACAATTTTCAAATACCCATCAACCTCATGTTCGCGGACATTAAACAGCACAATGGAGCCATACTGAAAAACTACCATGAAACAGCAGTCACTGCCGGTTATGCTGGCGCTAAGCGTCTGAAACAGAAAATTTTCTTCAAAAGTGTGTTCGTCCAACTAATCATGAATAATAGTCCACCAAAAAGCAAACTTACGTTCGCATTACAAAGATCGCCGAACTTAAGGACAACATAATTCGTCATACGTGATGATGGCGGGATAAAGTTGCATTTATTCTGATCCACCAAGCTTCTCAAATCAACACTGAATCAAAGAAAGATGCGGGATGGAGAACAAATCAGAAATACACAAGTGTACAATTCGCTGTGTCATAACTTCAACTATATGAGACTCTAATCATAAACTAGATCACCTCTTATCTCAATTTTCATTATTTTTGAAGCTACATACTACCTCGTTCACTCACCAAGAATCACGCAAGAAATTTTCCAAAATCATTAGAAAATAATCAATGACTTTAGTAATCTAGAACAACACAAGGTAAGAAAAAAATAGACCAAACGAGCAACCTTATGATGGGAAATAAAATTGTACAGCACGGAGAAGAATTAAGAGTAAATTTTACAGTAAAATCAGAACGAACATGGCAGTTCTTTCCTTGTACGCACAATTCAACGCAACTACTCTCACAAACACAGTTAAACATTCCAGGAGACGAAAATTAAAAGAGCGAACGAGATAGCAACCTAGTCGAGAAGAAATAAGCTCTGACAGGAATAGAGGGCCTAGAATCCTCCTCAACTTCATCCCCTTCACCATCGCTAACTCCTTCCCCGATACTCCGGAAACCTCCATCGCCGACCTCCGAACACGACACCGGTTCATTCCACTCCAACGTGTGCACCGAGGAGGTAATGCACCTCGCCAACACAACCAAACCGCAACTCGATCTTCCGAAGCGCCGAATTCCAAGGCCAATACACCAATCACTCGAGAAACAATTAACGTTAGCGCGGGAGGATAGGGTTCTGCAGAGAGTAATCGAGTGAGACTGCGGCACCGGCGAGAGGAGGCTCGAACTCGAGCGAGTGAGAAACGACCGGCCGGCGGCGAACAGAAGAGACGATGAAGAAGAAGAAGAAGAATAAGCGGAGAGCTTGGGGATGAGGCGTACGGACCTCAGATGGGCGTCAATGGTGCGCCACATCTCTTTGTTTGGTGTTTCAGAGACGACGACAGGGAAACAAAGAAGAACATTTGCCTGAGAGAAACCCCACCGTCCAAAGTTTTGAGCTCTGGATCATGGGCTGGGCCAGAAATACTTATTGGGCCACTCATAATTTCTTAGGCTCTACGGCCCAATATTTCTTGGGCATTTCTCAAACTAGCCCAGTTAGGTCACATATTTGTGGTGCATGCCCATCTGACAGGTTTTGGATTTTTTTTTTTGCTACTTTCGGTATTTTCTAATTAATTTAATTTATAGATTTTTTAATTAATTTTATTAATTTCCGTTTAGTTTTTAATATAACTTTTCAAGTACATTTTCGATATTTTAATTATAATTCTGTCAAATTATTGAAAATTTTATAAAGTAACGCGAGTTGGAGTTATTTTTTTCGTTTAGTAAGATGGGCAAGGTATAAAGTTAGTGTAATTAAACTTTATCCTGTAGAATTCAAATAGAGAAGAGTGAAGTAAATATATTTGACATTTGAAAAATATCAACTCATGTAAAATAATATATTTTAATGCCAGCATCACTATTTTATTATTCAATTATTATTTTTTTTGGAAAAAATTTTATTATTCAATTATACTTACATGAGTTTAACTCAACGCGCTAATTGGCATTTGTCTCTAACAAAAAATTCATCAGTTCAAATCTCCCCGTGTTTAAAAGAAAAAAATATTATTTAATTATCATGATTTTATCAAATAAAATTTTCATTGAAAAGTTATGAAAAATATGAAATGAAATTACAACTTTTAAAACAATAGACACATAATGGAAAAATATTTTGTACTTAAATGGGAAAAGGATTTAGTTTAGAAGTTGTTTGAAAAGGTATCATTGAGAGGGTGTACTTTGATATAAAAAGGGCACGTGATTTGAATTTTATTCATTCTCGTTAAAAAAATATTTAAACGTAATTTACTGGTACTAGTTATTTGAGTGATATTTATTTTAAGGAGGCGTTTTACGTAACTGAGGTGGGAGAGAAAATTCAAAAAAACTGTAATAATTTTTATTTTTTTGTGGGCCATGTTTTTTCTCCGATCTAGAATTTTTTTTATTTTTAATTTATCAGTTATTTTTTTATTTATTCCTGCTTTCCATCACTTAAATTATGGTTCAAACCCATGGAATGAGATTTTTCAATAATCTTGGGGTTTTCACCCTTGGACAAAATGATTCTATCCTAATAATAATACATTTTCCAAAAAGTTTTGGTTCAAACTTGGATAGTTGAAAACTTTTGGTGAAGGTCAAATTAATTCGTTACATAAATATGTATATTTATATAATTTATTGTGTCGGCAACAACCTAAGCAAGTTGCATCCCAAATAAAGTAATGTGTCAAATCATGTCTTTTTTCTTTCAATTCCCATAACTTTTTCTACTTTCATATTTTCTTCATTTCGAAACATAATTTTCAACATGCCCTATTTTAGAATTTGAATGGTCAGAATTTTCTTCCTTAAAAGACATTAAGGTTCAAGTTGTTTCTTTTTTTTTTTTTTTTCAACTCAATTTAAAGAAAATTATATTGACTTTACAATTTGGTACAACAAAGTAAACAATTTCGTCTCTTTAATTATTGTAGGATTGAAATAAGAAAAATTCATAAATTAAAATCTTTGAAGAATCAGCGGATGAGTTGTGGTTGGGGTGAAATACCACTCGAACCCAGAGCTAGCTGGTTCTCCCTGAAATGCGTTGAGGCGCAGCAGTTGACTGGACATCTATGGGTAAAGCATTGTTTCGGTGCAGGCCGCAAGAGCTGTTTGAGTTGAATTTGAATAACAGTTCATTAATTTTTTAGAAACATAAGTGTTTGGTAACTATTTTAAAATAGTATAGCAATTTTGAAGAGAATAAATTCAAGTTTCTTGTTTATATTTCCAGTTTATTTCAAAATATAGATAAAAACATTATTTTATCATTTTTAACTTATAAAATCATAATACATATAAATCAATTGAGTTACGCTCAAGTCTGCAACTACATCGATTAATTTATAGATAAGAGACTGACAATAATATTCCTCTATAATATGAATTACAAACATAGTAACTCCATGTACATGTCTGAATAATTTATAAAGAGAGGCAATATTTTCTTCTTGGTTACAGAGCAAATTTTTTCTAGTACAATAAAAGTGAGACCGTGGAAATTTGAACCTCCTACCTAAAAAAAATAGTAGATTATAACTTTTATCGTTGAACTACTTGTTTTTTTAGTACAACAATTTGGAGATACAAGGGATCGAACCTCCGATCTCGAGGAGATGAGTACATGTCAATTATTGTTGAGCTATGCTCATGTTACCGCTAAGGGGATGAGTACAACGCAATTTTTTTTTAGTATAACAAAAGTGAGACCGTGGAAATCTAAACCTCCTACCTAAAAAGAAATAGTAGACCATAACTTGTAGCTATTTTTTTAGTACAACAATTTGGAGATATGAGAGATCGAACCTCCAATCTCGAAGGGATAAGTACATGTCAATTACCGAACCATGCTCATGTGTTGGCATTAACCTACTCCTGTTAGCGTTTTGATTCCATTCATGTCACTCAAACTTGAATATATATATTTTTTTTTCAGAGAGAGGGGAGAGAATAGTATTCTTCCATTTGTTGTCGATGCTACTTTTGTTACCCAAACCCACTACATAAATTTAGACAAAAATAATAAATTATTTCTTGTTTTACATAGATTCGACTTATTTAGTCCAGACCCATTGCATCAATTTCACTAGATAAAGAGAGATTATTCCTCATTTGCCATAAATTCTTCTCCATAATTCCTTCAAACTTGTAGCATCAAATTCAAGAGAGACTTAACAAACTTAAACATCACCCAAAAGGCAAAGGAACTTGCACTTTTTTTTTCTTTACACAAACATTGACATATAATAAAAGGCTCAAATAACAATATTATAAAGTTGACTGTCTTGCCCTCTTGCCAAATTGCCAAAAAAAGTTGCTCCCAATAAAATATATCAATGCCATTTCTTTTCAAAGTAATGAAAAAGAGAGCCTCCAATAATGGAAAGGCCATACAATTTGGTTACAAAAAGCAACCAATTCCTCAAAATCATACTTCTTATATGTATATGTACATGCATATATATAGCTAGGAATACTCCAAATTTCGCCAAAGAAAAAAAGAAAAAAATTGGAAATATTTTAACTAATTGTGGTTGTTGGCTTGATAAATTATTAAATTCCTCTCTTAATTAGAAGCCAAAGACACATCAAATTGTTGTTTGTTGTTAAGAAATATTGGTGGTGTTGTTTTGGGCATAAAGTGAACCAAAATTAGAAGAGGAAGAGAATCCTGATGATGCTGCACTCTTGGGAAGAACATGAGCTTCTTCTCTACCTATTATTCCATTACTACTCATATTCCCTTGTATTTGCATTGGCATTGGCATCGACATCTGCCATCCCCAACTTGTGGGGATCTTTGTCGAGTCTCCGTTGTTTCTCTTCTCTCTCCCTCGTTCCTGTGAGGAGAAAACAAAAAAAACGACCATTTTAGCTTTGTTTTGCTTTAGTTCAAATGGGTTTGGTTATTGTGTAGAAAATAAAGTTGCTTGGTTTATGTTTTTTAGGTTTATTACATGAGGAGGAGATTTCAAAAGAAACGAAACTGGTTTGAATGAGTTTGTTATTCTAACAAATATGATGAATTTATGCTAATAGAGTTATTATAGGGTGATTTAGAATGGAGAGATGAGAGGAGAAAAGTTCGTTTCGAAAAGGTCGAATTCGGGTTGGAAAGTTGATTGGAGAAGGGATTGGGAAGTCCATTTTCTAGGTAGGAAATTTCAAAATAGTTGTCAAAAATTGCTTGCACCAAGTGCTTTATATGCTTGGGTCATGGTCTCTATATTGTATTGTGCTAACATTCTAAATAAAAGAGAGTGATAAATTATTGAAAGACGAGACAAATAGACTTAAATCCTATTTTGGTACCTATCTAAATTTTCTTACTTATTTTCTAAACTTCCTGATGTTTTATTCTGATCCCTTAACTTGAAATATTTTCGTTGAGTCCCTAAACTTTTCCAACCGCCTCTATTTTAGTTCTTACCCTTAAGCATTTAACAAGAATTCAAATTTATAGGAAAGACTAATACCTAATTTACCGCCTGTGGCTTCAACATTTGTTTATATAGATACCTTGTTGATTAGGTAAATAGAAAAAGAAAAGAATCAATGGTGTATTAAAGAAAAATTACCAAAAAAAAAAGAAAACAGATTCCAATAGTTTTTTTTATAATTAATAATGAGTTCAAAAACTAAAATATAAGACAAAAATTAGCTAAATACTATGAACTTTGAGGTTAGTTTTTCATTTATATTGTTATCGTTAAAAGAAATTTACTTCTATTATTGACATTTGAAATTGATTCAAATATGCACTTGAATAATTTTACCATAAAAATAAGTGACGGAAATAGATGTAGTTGCTTGTTTCGCTGTAAATGAAGAAGTCGCCAACGTGACTTGAAAAATGACCAAAAAACTTGTGATAAGTCCTTTCGTTTTTTAACTAGCACATCACTAATTGCTGAGTGATTATGTGTACTTTCCACATTTATTGTTCATTCTTTAAAAGTGATGTCTATATCTTTACAACTCAACAACGTCCCTCACTAGTTTTAACAATAAATTTTTTTAAGATATATTGGAATCAATTTTAAATGTCAATAACAGAGTTAAATAACCTTTTAAATGATAGATATAAAGTTGAAACCAGCCTTCAAATATTTTAACCCTTAAAAAGGTAAATGGTGAAAGTTCCAAAAAAAAAAAGGGAATGAGAAAATTACCTCATCATCTGGTGAAAAACCAGAGTAAAAGCCAGACCAGACAGAAGGAGGAACATGAGGTTGTCCTCCAGCCACACAATTATTTTCATTCTGCCAACCAAAAAAAGAAAAGATATCAATTATTTTTATCTATAAAGACATCAATTATTATGCTCTCAAAACTTCTTTTTCATTATCCATAATTATTATTTTCTATCAAATTTATCACCACATACAAAAGAATAAAAATAGACATATGTTCGTTTAATCAGTACTTGATTAGTGTTTCTACTTTTCACTTTTTTTTTTTATATCTTGTTTTTTGTTTTTATTTGAGAAAAATTTCTTTAAAACAATATTTAAATGTTTAATAGTCAGCATCCATCTTTATACCTACCATTAATAAAAATTTTGAAAAATATATGAAAAATAGGAAAAAAATATATGTTCTACATTTTTCTGTCTTTAATAATAGTCAATAATAGATGAGTGTTGCTGATAAACACTTAAGTTGGTTCATTATTTTGAAAATAGATTTTGTAAAAAAAAATGTAATAAAAATTTCAGACAAATCATTTATTATTTTTTCTACTACCTTTGGTCTCTCAATATTGAGCTTCTGGGAAGAATTGCTAAAATGGTAGTTGAAAATTCCCCCAATGCTTAGATCAAGATTATGCCCATTTCCTGCGTTCAAAGAAAATTTATTTTATTCAAACACAACAAATGGAATTAAAAAAGAAAAACCCTAATTTTTCTTTGAGACAATATGACAATTTTTTTTTTTTAGAATCGATGTCGTGTGGCATGCAAGGCTTGAACTTGAAACCTTTTCAAACTCCAAGCTCTTGCCAATACATCCTCTCGGGAAACAAGACAACATGACAACTTGAATCATTGGTTTTTTTTTTCTTTTTACCTCCATTGCTTGCCTCCACCATCGTCTCCCCCTTACAAGTCTTTTGCTCAACTCCACTGTTTTCAATTAAAAAAAAAACGAACATGTTTACTTTAGTTCATCTTTCAAACTAACCACGAGAAATCCATCTTTTCCATTCATTCATTATTTTTCTTATCTACCTCACTAAATTTCGTCATAGGTTGTCAATCAAAATATAGTTCAAACGGTCAAATATCAATCAACTCAGATCGATTCGAGATCTTTATATTTCTTATGTGTCGGAAAAAAATCATGGAAGAGGGTTTTTTCTTTTCTTAATTTACTTACCTCTTCCCAATGATTTGGCCCATCTGAGCTTCCCATCTTCCATATTTTTGTAGAGATAATCCTCTCAGCTGCGATCCTCCACGAGAAAATCCAGTGCTCTGCCGTCGAAGAACATGAACAAATTCCTCTTTACTCAGCTTCTTCATCTACACCAACAAAAAATAATAAGAAGAAGAAATTTAAAAAAAATCCTCTTTATTATCAAAACTTCTATCTTTTGGGGCAGAGCCAAAATTACAGAAAAAATTTATAAAATTTTTGTTATCAATCCACTGAATATCACTATCATTTCATTTTCTTCCTTCTTTGCTTCACCTTTAAAGAATTTTCGAATGAGTGGCTCACCTGTTTCATATCTTCATCATAATCAGTGATGTTGAAGTTTATATCTGCGTCCACTCCTCGGAATTTTATCGCCGCTCGATCATAAGCTCTGGCGATCCAAAATTGAAGAAGGGAAGATTTTACTGGAAATTTTCTCGAGAAACAAACACATGTTTGATGATACAAACTTTTTTTAAAAAAGAATAATTGAAATAACCAACCTTGCTGCAGCATGAGCCGTGTCGAACCCACCTGGGAAAATTCAAACAAAATGCATTAGATTAAAGAAAACAGAGATTATTTGAATTATTTGCAGAAATTGGATTTTTTTCCCTTTTCTTACCTAAATAAACTTGTTTCCCGCAGTCCCTAAGAGTGGAAGCAAAAAAAAAAAAAAGGGA
>NW_019104500.1:1291959-1345981 GCF_001995035.1 Momordica charantia | reverse complement strand
CATTAACCACGGAGGAATTCGAAGTCTCCGAATCTTCCATTACAATCCGATTCGCCGTTTCTTCGCAGCTAATAATCGAATCGTTAAGATCCAACATCTCAAACCCCCCTTTTCTTTTCTTTTTAAGAAAGTTTMAATTCCTCTGGATCGATCCTCAATAACAGAGACAGAAACAGAGGAACAAAAGAAAAAAAAAAGATTGTTTTTTTAAGATGAAAAACGAGTTAATGGAGAAGAAGAAAGCAGACCCAGAATTCTTCTCCCCATTAAAAACAAACCCAGTGAAGAAATCCTCGAGAAAAGGGTATCTTTTTCTTTTCCACTGATATCAAGCTCGAGCTCCCATGGCTATGGCTGAGCTGATCAGAGAGAAACAGAGGAGAGAGAGAGAGAGTGGCTGAGGAAGACAGGTCTAGAAAAAGAAAGAGGAGATCTTTAAACTGTGAAGGGTAAAGCAATTTTTAGAAATAGTTTTAAACCCACTTCTCAATACTCCCCCTTTTCTTTTGAGCATTAAATAAAAAAGAATATGTGAGAAGCAATTCTTATAAAAAAAAAAAAGAAAAAAAAAGTTTAAGTTGAGATATTATTAATTGTGTTGAAAGCCAAACACGGCGCCGTGCTCAGATGTATATGTTGCAATTGAATTAAAAATTGGGTTTGAATTGTATTTATTTTGATTTTGCTCAAATCTTTGTATAAAAAGAAATTTATTTGATTAATGTGTATGTAAATGAGTATTTGAAGTCAAATGTGAGGTATAAATGAACTCAAATTTTTAATGTATGGGTAGAGGACCATTAGTTATGATGATTAAAATAGTTTTTTGATGTAAAGTTTAGAACTTAATAAAATACTTAGGTGAGATCTATCTTTTGTTTTTAATTTTTTTTTTAAGAAATATAAGTATTTTACAATTAATTAGGTCTCTTATTATTTTTTTTAATAATCTCAAAATTGTATAGAAATTTTAAAAACTATCCAAATAAGTTTCAGTTTTCAATTGGTTACAAGACAAAAATAAAATATAGTTTTATCCTACTTGAATTCATGGATGTTGGAACCTTCCGATTCAATTTTCTTTACTAAATTAAGAAATAGAAAAAAAAAATATGAATGTTATCAAACGAGTTCTTTGGAATTACAAGACGATGTTAACCTATATGATAACTGCCATAAAAGTCTTGACCTTGTGACTCTTTGTTGGATTATATGATGTTTTCTCACTCTTTAATTTCACATTGTACCTTCTTTTATTTATTTATTAATTTAACTTCAATGTGACTTTTTCTTGCTACTTTTGTAAAATTTAAAACACCATGTTGTATTTTTAAGTAAGCTCTCAACGTCGATATCGATAGAAATGTTGAGATCTCAATTTCATGGAAATATCGATAGAGTGTCGATGTCAATGGATTTTTCTATAAAAGTTAGATAAATTAAAAAATAGTAAAAAATATTTAATTTAACAAATAAATAATTTTCTATTTCTAAATAAGCAATAAATTATTAATATTAATCGCATACATATATTTTAAAGACATTTTTTAGATATTTCTCGTATTTTGTCGATTTTTTGTATATGATGGAAATGTCGATTTATCCTTCATGTTGATATCGAACCCACAAATATATGGACATGTCGATGGAAATGTCAACAAATGTTTAATACTATGTTGTTAAGTACATATTTATTTTGTGTCAGCAATTATTTTATCTCATCAAAGTAATTGCTCTAAAAAGTACCAGCACAACCTTTTAAGTATTTCAATATAATGAAATCAATTAATACAGAATTTGAAGTCAAATTTAACTTGCTCATATAAGTACAGGAGAAAAAACAAATACCATTATACAACTAGAGAAACCTAACAAAACGAGATATAAATATCGTCCACTCAAAAAATAAAAGTGTGGTCCAACAATATCAATAAACACAAGAACTATTATTAAAATCTCTTTCTAACTAAATAGTGGGCTACACCATGATAGATAATTAGATGTAACTTACCCCAAAAAGATTTAAAAGAAAACTTCAAAATTAACCTATTTGAGAAAAAAAAAAATCAAGAACAAACTTTAATGTGTACCAAAAAGAAACATGTATTTTATTTGGGGAAGGAATTGGTAATAACAATATATTTTGGGGAAAGAAAGGTAAAAAATAAAAATTTCCCGTAAAAGGCAACGTCCCACGTTTTATCACAGCCATACCCTCACCCGCAATTCACCTAGCCGCAATTAATCCGCCTACTTGATTGGTCGGTCACCTATCTAGCTGACCGACATCTACCCACAACAATAATTATAAACACAGCCATTTAATCACCCATTTAATTACACCCTTTTTATCCATACAATTTATAATTGGTCCACGTGGCGTTGTCTGATTAGTTGATTCCCATAATTGCTGGATCAGGATCTCTCGTAGGCTGATCTCGAATCTTACCCGGCAGCGTTGACTGTACCTAATTTTTGGAGTTATTTTACGCTGCGGACCACCATATTAACGCGGGCCCATCTCGGTGGCGTGCTACAAGTGGTCCTAAGATTAAAATATTCAACTCATCCAAGGTACGAGATTCAACGGATCCAACGGCTTGGATTCGTCGCGTCCACCTACAGCTACAAATCTGGCTTCCCACTAAGCTAAGAAATAAATTTCTTCTTTGGGTAACCTCTAACCTCCACTTAAATATATATTATTTTATATTTAGTATTTTAACTGTTTTTTTCATTTTAGCTTAAAAAATTATATCTCTATTATCCACCATCATTAATATTCATTAATAATTTTAATAGCATGACATTAAGAATATAATTACATTGGGAGTGATGATGCAATTGAAAAAATATTATTGCTGGGTTGGGTGAGTTTTTTTTTTCATCCACTTAAAATTTAAAAWTTTAAAATTATAAAAATCTTGATCTTTCATTACCCCATATAATCTGCATCATCTTTTTAATATATATGTATTTTTTAAGTCGTAATTTTTTGGTTAGATATAAGTATCAATTATTGCTGAGTCTCAGATTGGTTAATATAATGTATTGATGTTTTCTAATTTTTYATCTCCTAAATTTAAAAATTTTAGATTATTTCTCTAAAATGGAATGAATTACATTTTAAAATAATGTCAACAAATTGTTTATAAATTTTAACATTAGTAAATGATAGAGACTTAATTGAAAAATGTTAGTTTATTAGAGACAAAATTGAATCTTTCAAGATATTTGCAATAAGTATTAAAGGGAAGAAAAAAACAAGTGGCATGAAAATAAATAAAATAATAGCCTTTAAATAAATTAAATGAGTATTTAATTTCGTATATTATTTGAATTTATGGCCCATCCCCAATACTACACCTAGGTCTTGTTTAAATATTATGCTTCGGAAAATGAATCTCGCTCTAGTTTTTTTTTTCCTCCTTTTGTTATTTAATTTAACAATAAAGTTTTTTTTTGTTATATTAATTAAACCAACATTATGTATAACTTGTACCACTTATCATTATTATCTCTCTCATTAGTTGTGATAAAATATTTTGAAATGAATAATGTTTTAAGATTTGTTTAACGACATTTTATTTCTATTATTTAATATCTTGAAAAGGGGAATTGGTTTATTGTCATTTTTTWGGGTGTAATTCGTTTATGATCCCAATTTAAATTTTATTTTGATCTCTAAATTTTTTAAATATCTATTTTAATTTTTGGATAATAAAATAATAAATTTGGTATTTAGTAGTATGGTTAAAAAAAACTTTTAGTCATGGTACTTGCGAAAAAGTAACAGTTTAGTCCCTAAACGTTAGTTTGTAACGATTTAGTCCATGTACTTTCAAATTGGTAACAATTTAGTCATTGTAATTTAAAGTTGGTAACGATTTGATCCTCATCATGAATTTTGTTTTTGTTAAGTTTCTTGTATGTATAGATAGATCAAATATGTTTATGGATTAGAAAGGTTAAATTTTTATATGATAAAATTTCATACTTAATTTTAATAAATTTTTTACGATAGGGACAAAATTGTTACAGATTTTATACTACAAGAACTAAATCKTTACAAGTTAAAGTTCAGGGACTAAATTGTTACTTTATGAAAAGTATAGGGACTAAACGCTACAAACTGATGTTCATKGATTAAATTGTTACTTTAGTAAAGGTACAAGGACCAAATTGTTTTTTAACCTAGTATTATACTTCCACTTAACAATATTTACCACCTAATACCACTTTCACCATCTTATGTTGCTTTAAAAAATACCTATGGTAGAACATTAACGCACAAATATGGAGTCATGTTATCCGCATCTTTAACAATGTATCACAAATTAACATCGATAACAAGGTGTAAACCTAAACATAACTCAACAGGTTAAGGTAAAAAAAAAGTCGTGAGTAATCTAAAAAAGGTAGATGTTTAATCGTTGGATTATGCTCCTAATTTTCAAAAATTTAGTGATTAAAATAGATATTTTGAAAGTTTTATAAGTAAAAAAAATGAAGCAAATGTAAAAGTGTAATGACATATTCTATAAGAAATTTCAATTTTACCTAAACGGCTGATCGTAGCATAAATATTCATCGTCTAGAAAAATAGTTTTCCCTATATTTTTTTTTCCCGTCACCAATATATTTATGAATTATGAACCCTTTGCTGACACTTTTCTGGCGATTATTGCTATAGGATAAGTATATAATAATAATAATAATAATAATAATAATAATAATACAAAAATGTTAAACCTCTTTAGAACCTAAACGTTTCTTTTCAATTTTAAATCCAATCCTATGTGGACGCATTTAAAATCATCATATAATTTTATATTTATATAAAATTAAAAGTGGATTAGATACAAATCAAAACSTATGATTGATCTTAATTATTAAAGTCTAGTTTTCTKAGTACAACAAACATCTCTATGTAGAAAATTTGAATCTACGATCTTTTKATTATAGATATATACTAGTTGAACTATTACTCACATAATTATCAACTAAATTGAGTGTAAAATATAGGTCGAAAAACCTTTTGATCCCTGTATTTTATTTACTTAACGATTTAGTCCCTAAATTTTAGTTTGTAACAGTATAGTTATTGTACTTACAAACTAGTAACAATTTAGTCCCTGAACATTAATATATAACAATTTAATCCAAATAGTTTAAAGTTTGTAACAATTTAGTCTCCATCATAAAAAATATAGTTAAAAATTCATATAGTTTCTTATAGGCGTRGATGATAGGATCAAATGTGCTTGTAACTTACAAAATGTTATAAAATAAGAATCAACACCCAATTTTGACGAGACTTTACTCGACAGAGAATAAATTGTTATAATTTTTAAATTATAGATACTAAATCGTAGTATACTAAAATTCAACGACAATACTATCACCAATTTAAAAGTACAAATATTAAATCGTTACTTCAACAAAAATACCGAAAAATATCTTAATATAATAGTTATAAAAAATGGAGTGGAGGAAATAAAATCATTATCCTCCACTAGCATAGTACAATCAACAATTGTACATGCAATGCAAGTAAGAAGATGGGGGTAAAAGGGGAATTTGRGAGAATAAATAASTGTGAAATTATAGGTACAAAAGTAGGTRATTGTAGCTTTTGTAGTGGCAATCTCTTAATTTGAGTCCAATCAAATCCCATTCCATTCCACAGATACCTCAAACCAACCATTAATGGAAATTTCCTAAAGAAGACAAGCATTATTTGTGGGACCCACTTCCTTTTTCTCTTTATTTTTTTCACTATTTTTAAATAAATAAAATTTTATTTTTTGATGTAGATGTTTTTCCTTTAATATTAAAGAGGCAAAAAGAAAAGAAAAGAAAAGAGGATAATCATGAAGCGGTGCATCTGGGACGTTGATCTAGAGATGAACGGCTGTGATTTGTGGGGTTGAAGAAATTTGATTGGTGATAAGAAGGAAAGAGAGCAAGCTTCCAAAAGAAGGGGGCTGTGGAAAAGATTCCTGTGGCTGACATAAATTAAATTAATTACTGTTTTCTCAAGGAAATTAAATTCAACGGTCATGATTGGATCACGTTTTTGCAGCTTTTTTGATTGATTGGTGTTTTYTTTTTCTCGGCCTTTGCTATTTTTGGGTGTCAGTGACCATTGATTGGACATCCTGTCTCCATTAAGGTTTCTCTCTCCCTCTTCATCTTAAATGATTAACAGCCTGATTCTCAAGCTATGGCATTAACTTTGAACATTTTTTTTATTATGTTTAAATTCTATTTTGTGTTTTCTAATATTTTCGTTTATTGTTTTTATTTTTTCTAATATTTATAGATTCAAGAATGATAGAATAATATATTTTCTTTATGTATCGGAACGAGTTGGAATAAGGAAAAAGAAACAAGAAACTTGTTCTTGCTCTTGTTTTTTTTCTGGAATTTATATACAGTTTTGAGAATGTTTTAAAAAGAATGAAAAATAAGAAATATAAATAGTTCTCGAATACTAAGGCTTCTTAACAAAATTGAAAATAACAAATAAGGATCATGAACTTTTCCAATGTTGGGGTTGCAAGGTGTACAAATAAAATCCTACATTGGCTAAGGAAGAGAGTGATTCATRGAATATGGATGATGACAATTATGTTTGAGTAAAACTAAAAGTAAAGTTGTAAAGCTTATGCCTAGAGCTAGATATTTGGGAGTACGAGAGTATCGTTGTCCTCCTTAACAACTAAATGGGCCTTAAGCTTTTTCTTCAAGAGGTTTGTTTAGTCTTTAAACACTCGAAAAATGTYTGTTTTAGTCATTGTCYGTCAGTACTTTTAAGGACTTAACGAATTGGTGATGTAGTCGTTCTCCAGAGATTAATTGGCATCCGTGTGATTTTGATAATGTGTGATGCGGCTGTAAGCAAACCGTATATCTAGTTTCACGTGAGTTGCCCATCAACTCGGTAAAGCCACTTTTCCCATTCACCTCGTCAACTCAAGTGGCACTTACTACCGTTTTGTGCTTTTTTTMCTYTTGAGAAATGAGAATTTTTGCACTAGTAAAAAGAAAGGTATGTGCAGTCTTGAATTTAAGTGAAAATTTATTATACTAGTTCCATTTTTTTTCCGTCTGAGAAATGAGAATTTTTTCCGAGAGAGCTTGTCTTTTTTAGTTAGATTCAGATCTTTGTGAATTTTCAAGTATTACAACTTAAAGTTTAGGGATCGAAATTAAAATTAGATTCATAGGTTATTAGGTTTATGTGTATTTTGTTTTTGTAATTTAATATATTTCTAATAAACCTTTGAATTTTAGCGTTGAAAAGTTTTTAAAGTACATGAAGAAGGAGACAACTTTGAAAATTTCGATTTAGAACTTTTTCAAATATATATGAGCTAGATAGACACGACTATGAAAGTTTAGGGTTTAAACTTTGTAATTTTAACCTTCTTTTTTTAAGAGGCAATTTGAACCTACTAACTAAAAGTACCAGTACCTAATTAACTACCTAAGCAAGATTTAAATCGATTAAAAACATGTTTTATTCTTTTTATTGAAAGAGGGAGTATTTATGTGGAAGGGGGTTATGTCATTCAAACCGGACTAAAAGGAAGTCACATCTATCCCATCGCAAGCATATGAAACATCATGATCATATTGGTTTACTTCTTTTTCTTTGGTGGTTCAACGGAGATGGTTCGCCCCCCAACAAGAAAATGAATAAATATGGACACTTCAACATTATTTTTAGCACAAAATACATTTTAGTGTTCGTTTAGCTTCGAAATTTACTACTACAAAATCGTACTTTAATAACAGACATGACTCACCATTATTGAAGGGAAACGACGTCGAACAAGCGTCCGACATCATTTCGAATGTTATTGTAAGTTTTTATCTCAGGCGAGAATTAAGGATGGGCGTAGTTCGTAGGCAACCATCACTGTACACTTTTATGTCCATTTAGTCCATAAGATTTGGAAAATAGTTAATGGCCCACGGAGTCATTTAATCGTTAGTTTACTAAACGAAAAGAATGTCATGACAGTTACTTATTGATTAGTTTGTTAACTTGACAAGTTATATTAATATTATATTATTTTTGTGACTAATTATATGACTTGGCTGTCAAAGCTCCCCAAATAAATTTGACATCTTGTTATTGCTTCGCGCCAATTGTCTAGAAATAAAAAGGAAGTCTTATATGGGTCAGGATATCTATCTCCTTTTTTAATTCTTTAAATAAGAAAATTGAAAATAGAGATTCTCTCACCCATAAACTTGTTTTATTCCTCTTTTTTTTTCTCCCTTCCCTCTTTTCTTCCTCCACAACATTTGCCAGTACCGCTGTCGTCTTGGAAAATCTTTCGTCTCTCTTTTTTCTTCTTTTTCTTACATTGTTCTTCTCTGACAAACTTCATCGACACCATCTACTAACAACCATATGGGATGAGGGAGAGTGAGCCCTTATTTACCTCTTTTCCTTTGGTAGTTAAAAGTGTAATTTGCCATTCTTTTTATGAATATATCGTCGAATAACTTGTGACATTTTTGTACATAATAAAATTACAATTTCATAATTTAAAGACAATAAAAACTTAATTAATTGTTTAAAAAAATAGGTCCTTATGCGAGAACACATTTAAAGAAAACTTAAATAAAAATAATTATCCAAAAATATATATAAAAAAAAGAGATTTTCTTAAGAAATATATATATAGTTTAACACGGACAAATCCTGCATCTTTTTAAAATTAGTTTTTTATTTTGAATAATTTAAATATAAATTATCATTATTATTCGAATATAACAAATTAGAAGTATGAGATTTGAACCAACGACTTCAAAAGAAAGAGTATGTGCCAATTCATGCTGAACTGTATTCATGTATTAATTTCTATACAAATTATTTACAAACAAACTTCAATTACATGATAACGTTAGTTATTATTTTAACACGTAGAGATTTTTCGAGATTTTTCGGTTAATTAAAAGTGGGAAAGTTCACTGAGTTTAAAATGTCCCTTAAATATATATATATATATATATATATATATTTATTGTTTTTCCTTTTCTTGTTTTTTTTTGTTTTTGTTTTTTTAAAGAAAGAAAACACAAATATTATCAATAGCTTGAGGACAAAACTAAAATAGTGGACAATTATTTAAGAACATGCAAAAAGAAAAAAAAAAGTATATAAATAATAATATTATTAAATAAGGAAGAAAGCTTCTTGAAACCTCTTATGTTTGGCCCACAAGTTTAGATACGCATTTAATGGACAGGACAAGATGCATATCCAAACAACAGCCAAGCCAAATGCACATCCAATTTGGTCCCAACCAATCACCACCTTCAATTTTATTTGAAGCCTTTTTGTTTAAAGGTGTTTTCTTTTGTTAAATCTCAAGTTCTATTGTGGAATTGGATAACTTTTTCTAATGACTTTAATACTTTGTATACCAATTTTATAATTATTCTAATAATTGAAAGAGATATTTATATTTCACTTGGACAGATATATTTGAATATATCAAACTCAATCTTGTACAATTTAATTTTTAGAGGTTTAAATATTGCATTTTGGTCTTGTATTTTTAATTTCGATTTATTTTGGTTTATGTACTTTGGAAACGTATATTTTTATCCTTATATTTTCAACTTTATTCATTTTAGTTCGTATACTTTTGAAACACTCATTTTGGTTCCTATACTTTTAAAAAGTGATCATTTTAGTAGTTGTTTGCAAAATTTTAACACAAATTTTATGCACACATATGAAAACCATTTAATACACATTTATGACAATTTTTTTTTTTTAAATTAATGAGTGAAAATAATAGGATAAAATTTTGATAGAACGAAATGAGATAAAAATAAAAATGAAATGATAGTACTAAAAAAATGAAAATGAAATGATCAAAATGATCCCTTTTTAAAATTACAGCGACCAAAACGAACGTTTTGAGGGTAGGATGATTAAAATGATTTAACATTGAAAGTACATTGATTGAAATTGACGTTTTTGAAAATATATGTACCAAAATGAGCTATATTGGAAGTACAATGATTAAAATATTATTTAAACTTAATTTAAGTTTAATAAAATTTTTATTTAAACTTAATTTAAGTTTAATAAAATTTACTATTATTTATTTTAATTAATAGAGTGATCAGGCGTCTGAATATTGGATAACTAATAAATGTTAGGTATTGAATAAATAACAAGTAAAAAGATAATATGATAAAAAAAAAGGTAACTTACACGAGATGATTAATAATTAATAATTATTGTCATTATTTTTAATTACAATTGTCACACCTATGTAAATTACCGCACCGCATAAGAGTGCGGTTTGATGTGGAGGCTAACGTTGAGATTAAGTTGACGTCTTGCAAATAGAACTTTGTACCGATATGGTGTTCGAGTTGGTGTTGAGTCGAGTTAGTACAAACGCAAGAGATTGTGTACTTTTGAGTAGGTGATAAGACTTTACATTTTTATAAACGGAGCATTGGGAACTATGCTTCAGCAATTTTGGTGTCCATACTTATCATTCAACAGATCTTCCACGTACAATTAGAAATATTTCTACAGGTAAAATTAACGTTCCACCGACTGTAAGTAGATTTTTTGTCAATCAAAATCTTCTCTCAAGTTGGAACGAAGTTGAGCTGAGTTCTACTATGGACATGATGACCCTTACTTCCTTATCTTCGATGTGTCCACAAAAAGCCATATCTTTCTAATTGATTTAACCACAAACAACATTCGTAATTATTGGATAAATATTTCTAAAGATCGCTTTAATCCTATGTTATAGCAAGTTAAAAATGGTTCGAATAAAAGAAGGGGAGATGTTTATATTTCACCTGTACGAAGCTATAACTAGGGATTTGAATAAATTAATTCAATGTTGTACAATGGAGTAAATTAAAATTTAACAAAATTTACTATTATTTATTTCCTTTTCTTTTCCTTTTTCAATTTAAGTATAAATAGGGGTGGGAGATTATCTCTTGTCAGATACATGTACAAAGTATTGTTGAACTAAATTTTGGTTGACAATTAAGGATTAAGTTGGATATATGAATATTTGATCATAATAAAAGTTTGCATAAATTACAGGTAAGTTTTTTTCTTTAAATTACATACTTGATAAAATGAAAACACATGTCAATAGCTAGCCATTACTGTCATTATTTTCAATTACAACCATGTTAATAGTCACACCAATGTAAATTAACTACGAAAACATAATTAAAAAAAAAAACTTAATTTTTCATACATCATGAATACTTTTTAAATTTTTAAATGTTTACTTATTTATAAACTGTTTTAATTTTTTTTCGGAAAAAAAACATTTGGATTTATTATATTTAAGTCCTTCAACTTAATTAAAACAACCGTTTTATTCATTGTCGTTGTTCTACCATCAATTATTGAACGTGTGAATAGTGTCCCTTTCGCCTCTAAAAGCGTCATTCCTTCTTTTCGTCCAGACATCCATCCAATGTATTATTTTCGATCTTGTACTGATCTTTTAACTCTAGAGCACCATCGAGAATAAATGATGAAAATATTTCGAAATGTACATCGCTTCAAATATATATATATATATATTAACGTGGTGATATGAACCTACACCAAAAGTGACAGGTCTCGAGTATGGCAAGTATTAGGCTTCAATCCACAAGAGCTAAATTAAAACGAACTAAAAAAACAAAAAATATATATATTTGAAGAAAAAGCACCAATAAATGGTGAATTGGGTAGGGGTAGAGAGGTAATTTACCTCAATTTGGGGGTAAAATTGGAATTTCAGCAGGGGGGGGGTGTGGTCCTGTGTCCAAAAACATTAATATAAGACACTTGCCTTTTCGAGTAGGAGAAGAGACGCTTCATTCATAATCCACCACGTGACTTCTCACCTTTTGGGTAAAATACTTCCCTGCACTCACTCACACGCTAATCATTCTACCCATCGTGGGCCCCCCTCAGATTGACGGCTCCTACGCCATCTGATGGATCAAAAGATCGCACAAGCCGACGTGGAGAAGCAGCAGGGACTTGTATGTAATAAGATTTTGTTTTGTGGCCTTTCCGTAAAAATTCCCCAACGACGCCGGTTTGATCCCGGAAAAGGGACACGTCACTTTTGTCATTGAAGGTTGTGGACAATTTTTTTTTTTCCCTTTTTCATTAATCCAATTTTAGCAATTTGAATTCCAAATTAAGATTGTCCATCTCACTATAGCTTAATTGATGTGAGTTTGACCGTTTAATCTCTCATCTGAATAAAGAAGAGATTTAAATTTAAGTTTGGCATCCGATGACTTTTAATATATTTATTTTAGTTTATGAATTTTTAAAATATACTCAGTATCTATTTAACTCAATTCATGTAACTTTAATATATCTTAATATGCAACTCAAGATCATGTCAGTTATTTGTTAAATAATTTATGAAAAAATTATAAATTGATCCTTATGGTTTCATGAAATCTCATAAACCGTACTTTACAATTTTAAATATGTGTAATTTGAATAGAAATAAGTTGAATAACTTATCACATTCAAAGAGATGGAATGCATTAATTTGAATATTTCATATTTGCAATAATTTAAATCCATTTTAATATATTCCTTGCTTAAATCATTCAAAAGCAAATTCTATTCTTCCCTAAAAAAATGTAACAATAATGGAAAAAATATGTTTTTTTTCCTGAGTACAACATAGAGTGGAAAAACGAACTCACAATTAGAGATATATGTCAATTATCGTTGAATTATGCTCGTTTTGATGCGGGAAAAAAAAGTGATGTTCCACTAAAATCATAATATATATATATATATATTAAGAACATAACAACCTACAACGGATTAGGTAACACATTAGTTCTTTTTTTTTTTAACATGTGGTGTGGGATATTGAACTCACAATCTCTTGATTCGAGAGATATACCAATTATCGTTGAGTCATGTTCGCTTTGCCCAATAACATATTAGTTCTGATTTTTTAAAGTTGAATCTTATTCCTCCAAAATAAAAAATAAACTTTAAATTTCATATGTCAACAACGATAGGATAGAAATGAATAGATAATGGTTTTCATTTTTTCATTTCACTTGTTCCCATCTAAATAATTAAACGAAATCTTAAGAAAATCATGCTCATACCAAAAATTAGTTCCTAATTTCATAATTACAAATACTTATTAAATTGAAAATATTAAAAAATGAAGAAGAAATATTATCGTTCTCAATTCTAATTGGGTTAAAATAAATTATAACCATGACTTTGAGATATACTTTTGAATTCATATCTCCACTAAAGTTATTAGAAATGCACCTAAATTATTGACTTTATTACTCAACTATTAATTTTAAACAAATCAACTTGACCTGATCTTTAAAACCTCGATTTATTCTTCAATTTCATATCTAATCAACTACAATCCTAATAATGAGTTGTTTTATCATTTAATTAACTTAAATACTTCTTTTTATATCAATTGATTACCAACTACTCACTTATACAAATCAAAATTTTCATTAAATTTCATTAATTGATATTAAATTTTATTTTCAAGAACATTACCCCTAATATTCTTAACTTATTCGGCCTAAAATAATAATTTAATACATTCATACATCTGACTTTTATTTGAGATAGCTACTTTCAATTTAGAAAATATATTGAAAATATGTAATTATATAGTTGATGTTAAGTTGCCCTTTACAGGAAGAAAGACCAATCACCCATCTAATAAAACTTCAATCTTAATGGCTTGAAAAGGATTGACATTCGAGCATCTCACCAAGTCAGATAAAATACGTATAAAATTTTTTTAATATTAAATAAAAAAACCATTTAATATATAAAAAATTTATTCAAATCACATTAAAGAAAACTTAATTAAAGAGTTTTGAATCTCATTCCACAATCTCAAGCTTCTCCAACTCATCGCCGAAAAACAAGACCCGGAATGTTCATAATCAGAAAATTTTAAAACCATTTAATACTAATAAATCATACTAAGTTATAATTACTATATTAAAAATTGCAATCTATTAGAATTTTTTTAATAAAAAATGTTGGGTTTAAGTAACCAACCAGATTCGTCCACGTGGAGAAAGCACTCATGGAGAAGGGGAAAACAAGATAGGGTGGGGGAAACTGTGGGAGGGAACAAGATTCCACGCGCACTCCGGCGCGTCGAGTCAAGTCGCGTGAGCTGGACGATGTGACCGTACACCGTGGCGTGAGCTACACGAGCGCCACTAAGTGACAATTAGCGTCACTGCTTATATCACTTCGATTCTTCTTCTTCTAATAATAAAAATAAACTTTCAAATAATTATTTATTTTTTAAAATCTTAATTAATTTAATTCATGGTATATTAAAATTTATTTATATCATGAGTGTTGAGTCACTTATACATTTGACTTTACAATATTTAGATGCAGAGGTACATGTTTTATTTAATATGTATAAGTTTAAAAATCTTCAGTCTAAAAGCTTAAGTACAAGGTTTAGGAAAATTAAGTGAGAAAGTATGGGCAAATCATAGGGTCAAATGTTCAATTCGATAACTGAACCCAAACTCTGGCCCTAAAAGCTCTTCTTTTAGTACAACAAATGTGGGGTGAGAATTTGTATCTCCGACCTAAAAAAACGAGTAGATGTCTTAACCGTCGAGCTATGCTCATGTTGACATTAGAATTTATATATTTTAGATAGTTGGTGGCCAAACTCATTTTCATGACAATTAATACTTTTAAGAAGATAAGTCATTCTTAAGCAATTGAGTTATGTTGGCGCCAAATCGGGAGAGATTTGACTTTTTTTTTTAATTATCCCAAATCAAAAATTTGGGTGGTCCATAAGTGAATAAAAAAAAATCCAACATATTTGCCATCCATAAAGCATAGGATTCCCTTTGTATTTGGTATCCACCATGCATTTGATTCCTCTTCATGTTCTAATTTCCTTAACCTAAAAAGTCTTTCTTTTTCCTATGATGTTAAATTTATTGCACTATCTTTTGGAGTGTCCAGGTGATCAGGTCAAAACTGTCATTATAAAATATTTTTCATTTGACATGATTTAGTTTATTGTTGTTGTTTTTTTTCCTATAAATAAGTTATGTCCTTTAGATGATGTCCAAATTATTCCCTTTAATTCTAGGTTTAAAAGAGTAATTGTTTTCAAATAGTTATTATRCTTCTTTCTTTCCGATGTAATATAATTTCACAAATTTTATCTAAAAAGAAAAAAAAATCATAAATTTAATTTTTGATCAAAATAATTTGACTAAAAATGAGGAAGGGATATATTCTTTGAAGTAAAAATTATAAATAACAGGCTAAACTTAGCTCATATTAAAGTAAAAACTCATAAACTATAGACCATATAGATTGTTAAATGAGTCAAATTCCGCTTATTCTAAATAGAAAATATGTAAGATGTTAAAAGAAAAACACATTTTCTAATTCAATAGATAAAAATGAACTTCATCAAATTACCTAATCCTTCTATATATATATAATTAAAAGTTAAAATACTATTTTGGGCTTTGTAAAATTTGTTCAAAATATTTTTTTTTGGTTTCTATACTTTCAATTTTTGACTATTTTAGTTTATGGACTTTCAAAAGGTTCATTTTGATCTTTCTATTTTTAAAAAGTGATTGTTTTGGTCTATTTGTTTTATTTTTTAGATATCACATTTTAATGTTTTCCATCACAATTACAACACAACTCCACACTCAGTGTATTTCTTGAAATATAATCATGACTTTATATCAAAAGGTTTCCGTTGTGTATAGAATTTGTRYTGAAATTTTGCAAACATGGACCATTTGGTCACTTTGTAAAAGTACAGGGACCAAAACGCAAGTTTTGAAAGTAGATGGTCAAAAATAACCAAACTTAAAAGTATAGAGACCAAAATAGACATTTTAAAAGTAGATAAACAAAAATGAATCAAAACTAAAACTACAGACACCAAAATAGTATTTTATTCATCCTTAAACCACTCAAAATTCATTTATTCTAAATAACTATATGTAATATACTAAAAAAAACATGGATTAGATTTTGACTTCTTTATCAAATTCTTAACTAAAATAAAACTTTAAATAATTACAATAAATAGCTAAATACAAAATCACTTCACGAGAAAAATTACATTTGAAATTGAAAGGGACGTTTTTTTTCTAATTTTAATAATAATTAAGAAAATAAGATGGCAAACGTTGTACAAATTACAAAGTCAAAACCAATGCACGAGACTTGTTCCTTAGAACGACTCAAAATCATTGAGATTTGGATTTATTTTTTTTTAAGAATATTACAACTTGGAGTGTATAACAATTTAATGTGAAAAAATATATATTTCTTAATTTTCTAATCCAAGTACGGAATTAATCATTTTAAAAATTCCGTACTTATCTTTGCTGCTGATTTATATTAGATATTAGATCGGTAAGTATTGATGACTGTGATAGTTACTTCTTCTTTTTTTTTTTAATTATTATTACTTGCAAGATAATAAGATAATAATTGTCTGACTTTTGATAAAATCAAAGTTAAGGGAATAAAAAAGATTTTAAGGTTGTTTGATAATTATAAGGATTTTAGTTTTAGTTTTTATTTTTTATTTTTTTTAAGAAAACAACTTATTTAGATTTATTTTGTGTTTTAATTGATTTGTTAGAATTGTGGTCAGATTAATTTTAAAAAAAAAATAGTCTTAGTGAATCAAATTTGGTTTTCTTTAMCTGTTCCACCTCAATTTTTCATTCTCCCTTCTTCCGAATTTTTTCAACTACGTTGAATGATTTTTCATAAAGTAGTTGTCGAGATTGTTACCATTAAGTCACTAGACAGCCTCAAAAACAAGATGGAAAGCTCTATTCAACTATTCAAAAAAACGACTAAAAGAGCTTGACTTTATAAGGAAAGGTAAGGGTCGGAAAATGGAACTCTAGTAACACTAGTGGAAAGAGAAAATGAAGGATTATCTTCCATCAAAATCAAGTATCAAGTTGTCGGGGAGACTTATTTCTCTAAACAAGTCGCCACTTGATTGGTGTTAATTTAAGGAAATAATTAATAGCTATCCTTTGTTTGAGTACGAATCAGAATTATTTTGGCACACAAAGAAGGCAAGTCGGGTTTATTGGAATAGTATTTTGAGGGCATACTTTTTGCTTTAATAGACAAAGGACTTGGCATTTTCACCTTTTTGTCGTGGGGTTGTCATGAATTGGTGACTCGTAAGGATAAGAAAGTTTAAGGAATTTTTCTTTACCCAAGTTTCACATCACTTTAGTCATTCAATTCCTTATGGATAACCTAAAACATCTCCACCAATTAAAATGGTAGCTTTGAATTGGCGGAAAAATGACGGAGTTTTAACAAAGTCAATGGTATTGAAAATTGTCYTTATTAATTAAATAAAAATATAAAATATAAAAAAACATCGGATTCATATTTAAAGGAAGATTAATGAGTACGATCGTACACATTTCAAATTTCTATAAAATACACATACAATAGTAGAAATTAAAGCCTACTGCACCCTAGGAGATGGAGATGTTGTTAGGTTCGAACCCTATTATGTCGGAAAATCAAAAGAAGCACAGAAGAATAAGTTAAAATCTTCCTATAATTTTAATATATTATTTATACTAGATTAAAAAGGTTTTTGTATTTAATGAATATAATATGAATTAATTAATAAATAAATAAATTACGACAACAAAAATTTGGAGCAATTATTTAGTTTAAAATAAGACMCCACCTTTCAATAGTAAATTTAGCAGATACTTCATTGGATCAAAATCACATGATAAATCACACTCATAAAGATGGGTCAAAAAAGTAAAAAATATTAAAAAATATATATATTAATAGAAGATTTAAATCATATATATATATATATTTTATATTCTATTTTGGTTTTGAAATTTAAGTTTTATATAAATTGTATTGTTTTAAAATTTGAACAACAAAACGAAATAAATATGAAAAAGAAAAATAAGATTTAAATTTTATTAAATAAAACATTAAAATATAATAGAAAATAAAATAAAGAAAACATGTGTTGTATTAGAGCAACCCTTCATCTTTCAAYTTTCATCTAAGTAATGATTTAGTTTATGAATTACAATCTAGTATTTGTATTCAAAATTTCATAATGATTAAGTTTAGGAGAACTCAARTGCGTAGCAATTTAATCACCATATAGTTTAAAATTTATTATATTTTAGTGTGTATGTTAAAAAATTATGTTCAAGTGTAACAACGGTTTCTTATACATATAGATATAAATCACTAAGAGTCTGTTTAGTAATATTCTTGTTTCTTGTTTATGTTTCTTCATTTTTAATAAAGAAAAATGAACTACATTACCCCAATATATATACATGAATTCAAGTATGATAAAACAATAACTTTTTTTATGATTTGGATCAAATTGAAAATGAGATAAACTTCTCTAGGTTGTTTCTAAAATTTCTTTACAATTTTGAGAATATTCCTAAAAAGTGAGAAACAAGAAACATAAATAGTTGTAAAATGCTTAGATTTCTTAATAAAAATGAAAACGAGAAATAAGAAACCAAAACATTACCAAACAAGCCCTGAATAATCACATGTGTTTTTAGACTACAAATTGCATATTAGAGATCAAACTTTACTCTATGAGTTCCTTCACAATAAAGACTAATCACGAAAGGATCACCGCTGCTCAATGGATGATATAGATATTTTATTTTCTATTTTTATTTCTCGACACAGGTGGGTTCAAATTTGGATTCTCGACGATAATACCGAGACCTCTTACCGCTACGTCTACACTCTAAGTTATTGATATTTTCTTGTTAGATGGAAAAAGAGAGAAAAATTTAGAAGCACAGTCAACCGTTGATTATGCTGATGATTAAAAGAAAAATTAAAGGAAAATAAGGGAGGAAGAGTACAAACAAAAATTCTTCAAGCACGTAGCGAGGGCAGGTGGGGCGCAGAGTTTAATGAGTCCGGGGAGCAACCAAAATATCGCCACACGAGATAAACGTGGAGTACAATTTGTCTCATTTTATTGATTTAATTTATCAATTCGGTATTTTCTCAATTTAACCCATCATTTTAAATTTATTTTAGTAAAAAATTKATGAGGGTAGAAATTTAAATTCATGATTTTTTTCTACCAGAATTAGATACCTTAACTWAGTTAAGGTTAAGGTTGATGGTCATACGAACTACTAGATCAAAGATTATCGCACGTGATATTTTCCTTGATTATTTCAGAAATACACTGTGGCTGAAATATTGAATTCGATGAGAATGCATCTAAATATCTTGGAAGTCTACTATCAGCCAGAGGTATCTCACGCAACCGTCTTGAGTTACTAATTCTTGAAATGACCTAACTGATCCAAGTTGTGGGACTCACAATCTCTCTTCTATAAATAGGCATTTTCATACACAGATATSCAATTATGATTCTTCGTCTTGAGAGCTATATAATCGGATTCATACTAACTTGTAAGAGGTGTACACATTGAAATTGTCCAAATTGACCCAACTGACTGAAACCAATCGAACTAACATCGGTCGATCGATTTCACTACCCTATTSGTCAGCGAACGATTTAGCCAATTCCCAAACTGTCGGTCGATCGGTGGGGTATAATAAACCTCCAAAACTACCGACCGACATTCCTATATTTAAAATATATATATATATATACACACACACACACACACACGTATGTCCATTTTCAAGTGATTAATTGAATCTTGTAAAGCGTCACAGGAAAACGTTATTAATGCTTATTTTTTTATAATGTATTTCTTTTTTTTTCCCGCCAACATGATTCATGTTTTTTTTTCCTTTTTAGTCTCCTCTCTCATTTTTGTATTTTTCCAAAATCTTCCTTACCATTCTCTCTTCTCTTTTCTGTGATTTTTTTTCTGATTTTTCTTCTCCCTTCTTTCAGATCTATCTCCTCCTAATAGTCACTACAAGAATTTGGACTCTTGACGATGAATGAAATCATTGCTAAAGGTTCAGATTTCGTCACCAAATAATTTGTCGCTATAGCTCTGTCACGAAAGATCTACGACGACGACAGTCTCTTCCCTCCCTCTCTCGCAACCCCTGCAACCACTTCACCCCGCAACTCAATCCCCACCCGCCACTACTTAGATTCACTGTGACCTAACCTCCCAATGCTGCCTCTTACATCCCAGTCCCCTCCACCCATTACCGCTCAGATCCACTGCAACCAAGCCCCAGTAGGTCAGAAATTGGAGAAATATTAAAATATTAAAATATTAAAAAAGCACAGAACGTGAAAATAAAATAAAATCAAATAATAATTATCGGTTTGTCGAAGATCGACCAATCAAACCGACTATTCGGTTGATCAGTGGGAAGCGAATGACGTCGATTTGGGCCTAAAAATCAACTCCGCCAACCAATGTACGCTCCTACTTACATGAGTGCTAGAGTGTTTGTTCTCTTTGTGCGTATTTTTTTTTCACATAGATCGCTCTAAATAGCTTGACGTATTCAACCTCACACATGTTTTCAAGATAGTCAGATTTATAAACAATTTTAAATATTTCAATTTGGTTCATATAATTTACCCAAAATATTTTATCATTTCAAGTAGTTGTCTATTGGTTAATTGTACTAAGACTTGGTGCATGCTGAGTGAAAATAAGGAAAATAGATAAGTCTCCAAGTGCGTAAAAATTGGCTTAGAAACCATTTGTGAGTTTAACCAAAATCAGGACTAATTTAAAATTTCAAAATTACAAGGATTTAACAAAATGGCTAATTTAACCCCACTTTGTTCTTATAAATCAAACCAATTTTAAACAAATTAGCAACAAAAATATCATGATAAATTTTCAACTTTTTTTTAGATAGTCAATGAATTAAATTTATCCAATCCATCGACTTAAACTTGGTTTATTCATCTTTAATTTGTGTTCAGCTTTTCTTTCTTAGATATATTTTTAATGCCAACATTAAAACATTATTTGATAGCTTAATTTTCTAAATTGGTTTGGTTGTATAATTTATCGATAGGTAGGTAATTTATTGATTGGATTTTCGAAAAAAATAATCTAGCTTGATCTTGAAAATGGGTCTGACTCACCCAACTTAAGTATAAATTAAAAAATGAAATTTTCTAAAATAAAACAATTCAATTCAATAATATATATATATATATAACAATACCAATTAAAATGTTAAAAAAAAATTGATCTGAAAATCATTGTCCATCTAAAACAAACAAATCACACCTCGCCACGTGGAAAGATGTCAGTGGATAAGTTGACTGAGAAAAACCACGCGCGATCAAGCTGAATTTTTGTTGTGGAACTTCAAGGCGTGAAACACACGTGCGTCATTTATGAGGTGATTGAGGTCACTGCTTATATCACAGTTCTTTTATCAATATTATTTAAGTCTTCTAAATGATTAATTAATTACTTAAATAACTATATTCCCTAAAAAAATAAAAATAAAAATAATTGATTAAAAAATCCCAATATATTTTTGTTGAGTAAATATGWTTAATGCGCATGTTAGTTTTTTTATTTATGGAACATAGTATATAAAATTTTGACCAAATTTTAAAATCAATTAAATTTTGTTAATTCTTAGTGATAAAAATATTATTACAGGTAATCATACTTATAATTTTATTTAGTCACAAGTCTTTCTATTGACAAGATCCCTATTTTTTGTAATCAATTTACTTTTGAAAATGTATTTAACAACTTTTTATTTTAAGTACAAGATGTTTTAACAACCTAACCTACCTAAATATAATGAAGCACATTTCAAAACATTTTTTTAATTATATTATCTATTTTCTAAAATTAAGCTAAACAGTTACTTTTTTATGGGTTGAATTTATGGCTATATAAAAATATTTTTAAAAAACGAGTTTTTTTAAAGTTAATTTATTAGTTTGTTAATTTTAATTGTAGGTTATAAAAATAAATGTTATGAAACCAATTAAAACAATGATGTAGATAATGTCTATTGTGTGTAAAAAAACTATCGATACAAGTGGACAAATCTCCCGCTGACACATGGATTTGGACCTAGTCCAAGCACCMGCGGTCGAAGAGGAAATACCCACGGCTCTCGATAAGGAGATTCGAGATCACCCATAATGCTTTGGACAGGGCGAGCATGGCAGGAGAATCGTTGACATTCGGCAAATGTCTCATCACTTGTGGCAAAAGTTTTTGGAAGTCAGTACACAATCTTGCACGAGATGGTACGACCTAGATCTTTTTTTTTCAAAGGTAATACGGACCTAGATCTTATGGGACAAAACTCATCGAAATGGTTCCTTAGTAACAAGAGGAGTCAAACCCTTTTCAAAAGTATGCTTAATTTTTGTAACAACTCATAAGCTCTTCTTCTTTCTCATCGGAACTAATGCTGATTTAAGCTTTGGAATGCATTAGGTAAAACACCACAACGATATTGAGTCCAGTTTTGTAGGTTCTAGATACACGAAATGAAGACACATGCCAGCACCTCTCCAAGCACGTAAGTAGATTGGATCTCGACATCAACAAAACCAATTTTAAAAAGAAGGGTGTTTCTTGTTAATTTTATTTTATTTTCATATTATTATATATAGATTTCCTATTTTCCAATTGAGATATTTGACCAAACAAGTGGTTCGAAATTCAAATCGACTACATAAAAGAAAAATGAACAACATAATTAAAGTTTTTTTAAGTAAAAATTTCAAAAGAAAAAAAAATCCCAATATAATTAATCTTAGTCATTGACATCTGGATGAATACGACTTTACCTAAAAAGAAAATATTAAATTTGAAAAAAACCACAACATTCTCCCCATAAAGGCCACGATCTCATTACTTTAGTCCAATATTACGACGCAGTTTTGAGGATTTTTTTATAAATAAATTATTTAGAAGTTCTATTTCATCATCCACGTTGATTTCTAATTAATTAATTTTAATAAGTTACATTTCCATCATTAAAAAAAATATCCCACTGGAAGTTTCTAAAAGTAAGAAATGATTAGTTATTKAAAAAAGAAAAAGCCAACTTTAAAATAAGAAACAATTTTTATTAATAAATTGGAAATATGATAATTTTCTAAAGTCAAAACGCCGTTTATCTTTTTTAAGGTACGGCTCGGAATTTTTAGTACCGTACTTATCTTCTAACATGCATCTTTTGACTATTTATTTATTTGTTTATTTTTATTTTTTTATGTACTAATTTTGTAGACAAATTAGACGAGCTTTTTAATTATTGTAGTCAAATTTCAAACTTACATATTTGGAACAACTATACCTTTCTTAAAAATTCTATTTATCCGGAAAATTTCCTTTAAACAACTTATTAGATTAGACTATTATGTCTTATTGTTTCTTGTTACATCATGCAAAATAATTTTTAGAATTTGTTTGAAATTGCTTCTAAAATAAATATTTTWAACAAAAGTAATAAAAAGAGAATCATTTTAGATTATTGGCTCTATATTTTAAAAATATTTTAAGTCTAAGTATTTAGAATAAATGCATTCCATAGAGTTCTTTTCACAAAGSATGGTTAATAGTTTATTAATATTTTAAAAGTACTTTTCGTATTACTAAAAAAAAATATGATGATTTTGAATATGCTAAACAAAAAATATGGTTGTAACTTATATGATCGATAATTTWTGGATATGAAAAGATGTTTTGATTGATCTTAGGACGGACATTAAAATTAGTACAAACATTGTCATCCCTATTATTTAACGAAAAAGTAGAATCTGGACTATTTTCTGAAACTCTAAATAAGGTGAAATATATGTATACTTTAGAATTTCAAATGATCTTACATCTTTTCAATGTAGACAACGTTGAAGTTATYGTCCATGAAAATTTGATTATCGTAGYAGGTGAAATTGGCTTTAACTCAATRAAAGTGGAAATTGACTCTGCAAGARTTTATGCGACGCTAGTTCAACAAATTTGTGATTATATAGAAGTTGGGYTCATAATTTGAGAATTTCTTCATTGGTATCCCCCTATTCTCTTCAATTTTGTTCTTGTTTTACAAATCGAAAAACGTGTTGGCCCACAAAATAGTAAAAATAGCAGTAGAAATGAAAAAGCAAGGMATTTAGTTGGAGGAACTGTCGATGAATATTTCAACARAAATTTTTCGATTGGTGCTCCATGATAAAGCTAGGTATAAGTTAACTTAATAATTTGTCATATATTTCGTAATTTGTTTTGCTATATTATCGACCAAAAAATCAATAAATGTGAAACGAGAAATATTTAAAAATGTCCTCCCGCCGACCAGCAAATGCATTAAATAAAATGAAAAGAAAAGCAATCAATTTTAAGGCATAAGTGTGACAAAAAAAATTTAAATTATAATTGGACAAAACTGGGCAAAAATAGAAAGAAAAAGGAACAACAGACAACTTGTTAAATTTATTTGTTTCTAATTTTTAAAGAAAAAGGGAAAAAAAGGGTTCTTGAAGCGTACTTGTCTTGTCGGCATAAGGGTACGAGGTTTTCAACCCTCATCTTCATCCAATGACGTGGCCTCTTCTCCTCCTTTCATCTCTTAGATATCGTTTTTGTCCTTTTTGTTCCGTATTTCACCCCGTATTTTACTTTATTTACAATACTGCCCTATCTTCTTCAATTAGTTTTCGGTTCCTACTGGGCTCTCCCTTGCCGTACACGTGTACGGCTGTCCGAATGATTGGACCACTGGACCATCTGCCTCGTCGTATTATATTCTGAGTGGGGTCCATCCAATCATTCTTGCGTGTACGAAATAATCTGTAATAATTTCTTTGAATAAATCTGAAAATTAAAAAGAAAGGGGATAAAGGAGATATTATTGCCATGAAAAATAATTAAAAGTCGGTTTGAAATAAATGGTGTTACAGCTAAATTTTGTCGTCCAATCCGCTAAAAAATATCCTACAATTTAGTCCCAATCTACTGTGTAACAATTTAGTCTATAGATTTTTAATAGTAACAATTTAGTCTCAGTCTCAWCATCGGATTCAAAGTCTAAAGGTCGRTCTAAATCTAGCCCAAACACGACCCAAAATCAACATTGAACCGACCCGATCCAATCCAATCAATCCATTAATTCAATTAGATAWGAATCTTTGTTTTTTAAATTGGGTTGACTCATGGACTGATCCATTTGGACCCTATTTGTTTTATTCCATTGGACCAGCCTAAAGACTTGATCCAATATAATCCAATATTATTATATATCAATTATTAATATATAGTTAATTAGTATTTATAGTTATTATTTTTTGTCATTCACATCTCTCTAATTTTTTTTAAATATTCATTTTCATTGTATTGATATTATTGTATTTGAGAAAAAATGTACATAATTAACAAATGCGTAGGTGTCAAACTGATGTACTCAATAGCACAATAATTCTCAAAACAAAATATAAATAAACAAATAATAAAAGCRTCTATTATATTTTTTTATCATTATTTTTGTAATTTTGTTTATGTAGGTTTATATTAATAAAGTAAAAAATATATAAATTAAAATTTTAAAAATAAAAATATAATTTTTCAAAATAASTTATAAAATATGACATAACAAAGTTTCTTTATAAGATTATAAAAATAACAAGAATGGTATAAAAAATTATATAAAAAGAAACATTCTAGAATTAAAAAAAACTTAGTTTAGAAATTATTTAAATTTTAAATTTTAATAACTAAAAATATATTAATATATTGACCGATCCAAACGATCGATCCAACTTTGGTTTACTGAGTTAGGTCCATGGATTAGACTAGGAGCTTAGGTTWRAGTGGTTGCGCTGGCCCAAACCCGACCCARACTATACTTGAGGTCTGTAAARCTTGAGCTTGGGCCATTACTTCTSGTCAAATGATGAGGCTGGATTTAGTCTGACTTGTTTATAATTTGTATTGATTCAGTTATAAAAATTTTTATATGTGTAATTTGATAAACTAAATTAAAATGAAACTTTTTACGATTTGAGACTAAATTTTTACAAATTTTAAATTCTAAAAACTAAATTGTTGCATTAGCAAAAAGTAAAGGCGGTGAGGTTTAATAATCAAAATAATAGAATTAAGAATTTTATTCTTGGCTAATTAATTAGCTCAATTGGAAATTAAAAGCCATGATACAGCTTCTTACTATTTTTTTTTCAATTGTTGTTTATATTACAATTTTCATTTATTTTTATTTAAACTATTGAAAATAATTGTTTAGGTTTGGCAGATACCCCTGAAAATGACTATATATTCAGATTATTTATTGGCATAATTTTTTAGTTAATATTAATTATTTATTTTAATTGGTTTGCGTTGTTGTTTAATTGAGAGTAATGGTCGACATTATTTAATTATTTTCAGATGTGAGAAATTCCATTAATAAAAAGGGTTTTTGTTTTTTTTTAAACGAGTATAGTTCGACGATAATCTCCAACAAAAAAATTGTGAGTTGGATCCACCACCCCTATAAATTGTACTAAATTTTTTTTTTTAACTGAAGATTTAAAAATAAGTAGAAGAATGAAGTTAGAAAAAAAATGACTTAGGAGATGAAATGGTTGATTATTGACATTGGATTTAGATAAAACAATGGGCTATGGACCTAAATGGAAGATTTTCAAGCCCATAAAAGAGAACTAAGTGGGCTGGGCCTTGAACCTGTAGTTTTATTTATTTTTTTAATATATGTAAATATGTACTATTATAAATATTTTTGTATTTCTTAAAATAACAAATATAATTTTGATCATCTCAATAATTTTTTTTTTCCATTCTCCTTTTTAAAATAATAGTTTATTTACGAGCATATTTTTGTTTTATAATCTTAATAAATCTTTTTAACATTCTAATCAAATTTCAAAGCCCACGGGATTTTCGGTTGTTACCGTTTTCTCGAAATGTTGTTTGTTTAATTTTTTTTTTTTGGTTTTATAATCTACTTTTAAAAATATTTTCTAATCGTAACCAAATTAAAACTAATTTAAAACTAAAATTTATATTTTGTTGTATTAAAAAAAAAGAGGGTTTTCAAGAATATATTTTTRACTTATTTTGAAAGAACAAAAATCAAGCAAATAAAAAAAAGTTATCGGAAAATTATCAAAAATCATCCCGAACGAAGGGTGGTTATCATCATATAAATCACTCTTATAAATTTACCAAATTATTGTAATTAAACTCAAGATAAAACAAAAAGAAAAGGATTGTTATAATCAAATTCTCGAATAATAAAATTTCTTTAAAATTCCACAAAATTTGAAAACTATAATATTTACTATGAAAAGATTGGATTTTCAAATTGATGTTGAGTCAACATCTTGATTTAAAAAAAAAAAAATTAATGTAGAAAATTTGAGTTCAACAATAACCATTTTATAATTCTAAGAGTTTGATTATTACAGTATTTATATTTGTAGTTCCATGTAGTTTGTGCATTTTGAAGTGTTTGAAAGTTTAGCATATTTAAGGGTAATTGATCAAAGATTAAAAAACACATTTACTTTTTTAGTTTTGCTTTAGTTATACTTTAAAATTAGAGACAGGCCGATCCCACGGCTAAGATAGTTGCTCCAGAGGTCGCGCAGTAGCTTTSGGCTTCGCCCGCGAATCCTRCCAATTCCTGGGGCCGTCCAACCCCTATCAAAACCCTAATCAACAACCGGGGGCTCAAGAGGCGCTGCCRGAGGCGCCAGCACCGACGGAAGTTCCGCACCCCGATCCCTTGAGGCACTTCGAAGGGAAATTCACACGTTAGTCTATYACTAAAGAAATGAAGATCAAGAAGTTCAAAGTGGTTGGTGACTCAAATTTGGCGGTTCAATTTAATCTCTAAATTTTAGTATGAAATAATTTTGTTCATATAATTTAAAATTTGTCACAATTTAGTCTCTACATGAAATTTATTATCAAAACTAAGTGTTAATTTTTATCATCTGACGATTTAGTTTTTCTAATTTGTAAACATATTTGGTACCTAATCRATTTATTGATCTACATATATAATAAACTTAATAAAAATTTTCATGATAGCACTAAATCGTTACAAACTTTAAACTATAATGACTTGTTACTAATTCAAAAGTACATGATGAATCATTACAAGCTGAACTTCCTGAGTGATTTTAGTATTGTTATAGTTACACTCACTCATCTCAAATCATTACTATTTTAAAACGACATGTTTGCAACAGTTCTACTTTTGAAAATATAAAATCACTTCAAGCTATATTGGACAATGTCCATCACTTGGGAGTTGATTTTCACGTGACTTTTGGAGAAAAAGAATAAAAGAAATATATATATATAGCAATTAGCTTTTAAAATGGTTCGTGTTTTGTTTCAAAGTTTTTTTTTTCTATTTGGCCTTATTTTCACCTTAAAATTTTAGAAATTTTATTTTTTTCATTTCTAAAATTTTGGTCACTCTCTCTAACTCTATTTATTTTCAATTTTTTCAGTAAAAATTTTTAGTTTCCATCTTTTTTTTTATTTATTAATTTCTCTCTCTAAGATTTTTGTCCTCTCCATTCTTTTTCTTTTTCTCTTTGGAACTTTTGTCAAATCCTCTCTTTAAACTTATAATAATCATTTAAAATAACTTTTAATTACATAAAAATTATTTGAAAAAGTGTGTAATCAAATGTTAAAATAACTATATAAAAATTACTTTTACAAAGTCTATTATAATTATTTTTTTTCTAAAATCACTCATTATAAAAAATTATTTCCAAACAGACCTTGAATCTTTAGTTCAATAAAAGTATAGAGATCGAAAGTATTTTTTAACCTGATTGTAACAATCTTTATAATTCAAGAAGTATCCACCTTAATCAAACTTTAAAGGGAGATATTGTGTTCAAATGTCATCGTTATTTCATGATCAAGTCTTCCACTTTGCTATCCCAGTACTCGTTTACCAATTGAGATACCATATGTAAGACAAAAGTGAATTGAAATTCTGGTTCGATCATGGTGCAACCGAGATTCAACCGTTTGTCCCCTAAGGCTAACACAACGACTCCAAACTCCAAAGACATGTACACTCATGGCTAAGCACTAGAACAGGTATTACAGCTATCCAAAAGAAAACAAAGAGATGGGAGAATCCGAGTCAGACTTGAACCAAAACTAAGCCTCTTCTTGTACAGGAAAGTGATCCTATTTTTGATACTTTGTCTTTTCGAAAAAAATTAATATATTAATTTCCTTGGGGAAAATGAAACTGCAAGAACCAAAAATTCAAAATTTCTTTGAATTATAAATTTTGAGAACACCAATTGAAAAGCAAAMAGAAAGAGATTAATAAATTGAAATGATGCGCATTATTTAATCTAGGGGATGAAGCGACATTGGAAAATTTGATGAAAATTTGATGAAATTCGTCCGTTTGAATGGTTTGAGCAAAACATATTAAGTTAATTTGATTTTATATTTTATAAAATCAAAAATTAATCAATTAACTATAAACTGATAGATTTTCTTCACTTCTAATCAACGTGGGACTATATTTACGTTTCAACTGTTGATGCGTGGACAATTTCAATTCAAATTGCCTCAAGATTTGCATGATCAGGGACCTGCAGAATMAGATTAGTATCAATCGATGTGACCTTAGTCACACGGGCTCCGATGYCAAAGTCAGCTCAATGAACGAAACAACTAGGTATGAAGTAACTAGTCTCTTTTTTGCCTACCTCTGGGATTTGCTTTCCCTTTTTTCACCACGCGGCTTGTAACGGATGGCGGAGGAAAGGAGACTTGTAACGGATGACACAGGAAATTGGGAGCTTCGGGCTTGGCCCGTGGGCCGAGCCCTACTCGGCCTGGCCCAATTTGGGTCCGCCACTCCGTCAGCTTTGTTTGCCTGCGTTTTTTCCTCCTGTAACACCAATAACTCTTTCCTTTAACAAATAACCACCAAACCACCACTTAAATAGTGGTTTATCCATTCACTCTCGTCACATTAAAGTTTTCTTTTTATTCAAGCCGGTTCTTCTTCTTCAAAGTACACCACTCGTTKGAGATCAAACTTGTTGGGAAATTAATGCTCCACACAATTTTCCCTTTACAGTTATCCAGCAAAAAACACAACACAAATAATAAAAGATTAAAAGAAAGCACAAAAACGACACAACAAAATTATACTGGTTCGCCCAAAAAATGGCTACATATAGTCTTTCGCTTATATGCGGGTTCCACTAATATGAGAATTAGATACAAGCATAAAAATATCTCCCCCAATATTCACCTCTAGAGGTCCCAACAAAATCTCTGTAGCTTCTAAGTATTCTAAACATTATACTTAGATATATGGATGAAAAACTCACAATAGAATAAAAATCAAATTACCTCRAATATATCAATCTTGATCTGCCGCTGCCAATACCCCAGAGTTGCAATCTCTAAATTGCCACAAAATCCCTCACAAATTTAGTTGAAAAAGATTAATCCCCACGACAGACCTAAAATGAAAAGAATAGGTTCCTTAAATATTTCAAGGTGGTGTTGAGACACTACCCTTGACATCTCAATGCTACGCATATGCAGCGTCAAAGAAACACGCATGCATGCCTATTTTGTTTTCTACYTATATGTTGCAGCATTGAGACACTTTCAGCTGGCTTTTGCAGAATCCATGCAATATTTCATCCTTCCTCTTCCAATTCTTTTCCGCTTCAATTGCAGTTGGCTCCACCAATCCCAACAAAACAATTTACTATAACATGCATCTTATCAACTTGGTTATATTCAAATTGACTATTAAAATATTTGAGTTGAAGTCAACAATAATATWATTAATTAATATATAATTTTAATTTTTCAAGCGATTGATATAATAGATATACAATCTTGTGCGTCSCAATTAGATTACAAATTTTTTTAGATAGAGACATAGGAATCGTATCAAATAAGAAATATACTATGAATGATGTTTTTTTTCTTCTTTTTGTAAAAAACGTGTTCTTCGAAATATTCCAATAAAAGGAGGAGGGAAAAAACAAAACAAAAAAACAAAAAGAAAAAGAAAAACAGAAACAGAAAAAAATAAAAATAAATAAAGTGAAGTTTCTAGATCTTGGGTTGATTTTTCYTTTTCTTTGACCATAGTTGAGAAATTGATTTTGTGCCTGACCAATATTTTGTCGTATAAGAACGGTGGGGTCCTTCACTAGTTTCATAATTAACACAAAATTTAGTTGACTTAAAAGATTTAATTTCATATGATTTTTAATACATTAATTTAGGGTGGATTTGGCATATTCTTTGAAAGAGTGAAAATTACTTTTAAAAATATTTAGGGCATATTTAGAAGATCGTACAAACTATTTTTATTAATCTCAAAACTACTTCTATTTTAAAATAAACATGCCTGACCATAATTSTCAGTTAATCACACTTATTACCAAGTGATTTTTAATCAAATTCTAATAGTAATTTAGTTTTTAAAATAGTTATTGTTTCAGATTTCAAATTCACTTTTTTTCCACCTTATTTTCATATTAAATTTTGAGAATTTTTACTTTTGCAATCCTTTCTAAAGTTTTTGTCTCCTTATAATTTTATTTTATTTTATCTTGTTTGTTCTCTCCAATTTTTTTCCCATCTATTAGTCCCCATCTCTGTTTTAATTTATTTCTCTCTTAAATTYTGTCTCACTTTCTAAAATTTCTCTGTCTAACATATTTATTCTTCTYTCTCTACAACTTTTGGTAAATTATCTCTTTAAACTTCAAATATTAATTATCGATTCAGGGAGAGTATGGTGATAGCTATCGGAATGGGGTTCGCTCGGCTGGCTGTGGAGACTGACTCCATGCACGCCTTCCACCCGATTCAAGGAAACAACGAAGATCGCAGCCAGTTAGGCCTTTTGGTCACTGAGATTATCGGTCTTTCAAAGCATTTATTCAGTCACTGTCGATCAGAAGAAAATAAAGTGGCTCACGAAGCGGCAAAGGCGGAAGTCGATGAAGATCTCACAGGAGTTTGGTTGGAGGAAGCTCCTCCTTCGTTGCTTCGAGTTCTCAATCAGAATATAGAGTTTCTTTCGTATTGTTAATTTTTGATTTCTGTTCGTTGTTTTTTTCTTTGTCTGTATTTTCAGTAAAAAGAAAGTTCAAACATTAATGGTTTAAAACCACTTAATTATATGAAAATTACTTGAAAACGTGTCTAACCAAACATTAAAATAATTATATAAAKATCCATTTTACAAAATCACTCGTCACTATTTATTTATTAGTTATTATTTATTCTTACTATTATTTTTGTTAAAATCATTCACAAAGATGACTTTAAATTAATCTTTTAAAAGGCTTTTTCCTTGCTTGATTTTGGTTCAAAGATTAAATTCTTAATGGTAGTTGGTTGTATTCACCGATTTTTACAATAATAGTTTGTTTCACAACAGGAWTAATAGTATAGTGTTCGTTCAACTTCAGTAAAAATCYCTTCCTTCTTTAAAATATCATGAACCATTCCTCTAAATTGGACGTTTTTTKTAAGSGAACGTAGAATAGGAAGAACATAGGTGGAAAGTTCCTTTAGAGAAAATAAAAATATTTTCTAGAAGCAMTACMATCATAACTATCTCGAATTCAATATTAATGTTTTAAAAGCATTTTTATAATGTAGTCAAACATTATWWKRAWTWAAAAAASTAAAATCACGAGTAATGTCAATTTTATTCTTAATTTTATATTATGTTAGATAAATATATGGTAGATGATTATTTCGAGCATAATCGAATGAATAAGGTATCTTCAAGTTATAGAAGTATTAGATATGAATTTCCACCCTTTTCTTGATGTAACGTTAAAAARTAAATGACAGCTAGCGAAAATTACTAGTACTTTTAAAATACTTTTTAAATAAAATCACTTTTTCACTAAGTGATTTAAAAGACTAAAAAGTATTTTTAAAGAAATCTACAATGATCTGTGGTAAATAAAAATATTTTTTAAAAAAAAATTAGATATATTTTAAAATTCTTTTTGTACTTGAGAGACGTTAAAAAAAAAAAGTTAAGGACATGTTTGAGAGTGACTTTAATATATTTATAATCATTTTTACTCGTACCAAAATCACTATCATTTTAAAGTCACATATTTGACAATAATTTTTAAGTGATTTTCGAAAAATATAAAATCACCTTAGGCGATTCCCAAGTAATTTTTGGTCCAAAGRAAAATAAATATAAAATTAATTATTAAAATGGTTATTCTCGTAAATTTCAAAATTGTCTTTTTATTTCACCTTAATTTGATAAATTTTATTTTTTTCACTTAAAATTTTTTTGTCACTTTGTAACTTTATTTATCTTTAATTTTGTTTCTTCTTTCTAATTTTTTCTTTAAAATTTTGGTAATATGTCTCTAAATTTTTAGTCCTCATCTTTTTTCTAAGTCTATTTCTCTGTCTAAAATTTTTGTTTCACTCTCTTAAAAATTTCTCTGTTAGATTTGTGTTCCTCTCTAACTTTTAAACCTCCGACCTCAAAAAAGAAATACATGTCAATCATTGATGAACTATACTCATGTTGGCAAATCACTAGTTTTAAAATCATTTTCGAACAGATCAAAACAAGCATAACAAAGCGGTAATTGGCATATACCTCC
The DNA here is from genome assembly GCF_001995035.1 of Momordica charantia. The sequence goes on along the minus strand of NW_019104500.1, from coordinate 1,312,280 downwards.
AACCGAGAGGTTATGAATTCGATCCCCCACATACTAAAAAAAATAATTTTCGAACGGGCCTAAAATACTTCCGTTTTTGCACACTTAACCTAAGTTACTCTCTCGGTTGGAATTCGATCCCCCACATACTAAAAAAAATAATTTTCGAACGGGCCTAAAATACTTCCGTTTTTGCACACTTAACCTAAGTTACTCTCACTATCTCTGAATTTCTCTCTCCATGTAATAATATTATACAAAGAGAGATTTTAGAAGATTTAAATTGATTGATTGGTCAAAGTAAATAGGAGAAACTATGTCAGCCACTCAATTTTTTATTTCAATTTAATCAAATTATTGCAGGGATAATTGTTGCAATATTTACTYTAAATTTTGAATAATTTTTGTAATTTTTATTTTCTAATAGGTATTGGATTGAAATAACAATAAAAAATAAATCTCWAGTGCATTTAATGAATTAAAATTTGAAACAAACTTAATAGAATTTTAGAGAAATGACGTTGAAGCTCTCTTTAATTAATTGACATATTTTGTGTAAATTTTGATTTTCATTGAAACTAGTGAGTTGTAAGAAACTTTTACCTTACTTTTTGTTAAAATTAGTTCGTGAATTAGCAGAACTTAAGTAGAAGATGAAAATTACAACGTCGGCTCAATTTGATGAAATTAAATGTTGAGGCTAAAAAATTAATACACTTTGTCAAGTTCACGGTAAAAGAAAATATAAAAATTGAATGTTTTTAAACCAAAATACTTTTAAATTACTAAAAGCATGTTTCAAAACTTTCAATATTTAGTAAAACATGATTTTAGAAATATCTAAAAAAACAATCCGCTTATATAGTGAGTTTGAAATGATTTTCAAAAAAAAAAAAGTTTTCTAAAACATTTTTTCTTTAAAAACTTTTGGAAAAATCACTAGTTCAAATTACTTTTTACATGCTTTTTAGTTTTCAAAATTAATTCTAACCAACAAAACGCGTGGAAATTTTTGAAAAGTTSTTGCTTGATTGGCTCATAATATTTTTTACTCCTATCTAGTCATCTAAACACTCTTAAAACAAACACTAATTAAGTACTTTTCCAAAACTAATTACAAAATTAACAATTTACTTAAAAATAYTATTTTCAAATTAGTTATCTCAAACTCAAACTCATTCTTGATAAAAAGACGCTTAAACACCTCAAATTTAAGATAGGAACCAAAATAAATATTATAAAAGTAAAAAAAATCAAAATAAAATAATTTTAAACTTTCTGTAATCAAGGAGTACGCAGTCCTTTGACCATTATACCCCCACACCAGTATATACGTAACGAGTCATTGTTTGGTGGAAGTTACGTCCTATGTGGCTTGAACCCAAGACCTCAAGGTTATTTTTTTGGGACCGACTTAAATCATTTAAAATATTTGATATTTAACTTCTCAAAATAAGTCTTCTTTTCACACATGTCCTTGATTATTCAAATTTCATATAGAGATCATATTTTCCATTGCTTCTACTTTTTGGATTCCAAATCCAAAATGAAATATCTAATTTGGGTCTCATTAATGAATGCCAAAGTCAAYATTCTATCATTATTATTGCTTCTTAATAAACTTCAAAATTCTCTTTGACTATTTCTATTTTCTAAACAACCATCATACCTATGATATCTTAAATTCAAAAAGTTCTTTTATAAATTTTTTTTTTATTATTAGCCATGGTTGTCACATTGTTGTTGATTCAATCTTATTGTATATGGAAGGTAAATAATTTTATGAATCAAAATGAAATAAGGGATCAAAATTTAAAAATTATGTTAGCTTATTAATTTTTTAATCTATTACTTGAATTTTTCAGAAAAAAAAAATTGTCAAATTTAGAGGAAAAAAAGGCCAAGAACAATTGCAAAAGCCATTCCTAATTCATAGGATTTGTGTTATGATTGTACTCTATAACTTGCAAAATCTTTGTAATTATACTCCATTATAATGCCAATCTAGGGCTAACTCAAATTAGTTACGAYATGTATCTSTGATCAAAAGATTATGTGTTTGATGTTTTGAGATACATGGATTATTCTGATCCTCTAACTGCAAATTAATTTTGGGATGAAATCCATGGATATTAATATGGTATTAAGACCCAACAAATTCAAAAAAACATTACATTAGTTCAAAAATGAGATCCGATCAATTCGATGAGCCTGAAAAAGCCACCCTGCTAAGATCGTAATAACTTGAACTTATTATATATAACTTTATATAGCTTTTAAAATGAAAATAGAAAAGAAAAAGAAATGACAAATGACAATTTCATCTACTTCATTCAAATATATGCGTCTCTGTTAAATGCCAATATATATATACATCTCTATTTCCCTTTCTCTATCTTCTCCATGTTCTTACTTTCTCTGGTTCTTAATTGTTCCTGTATCCAAACAGCCCCCTTTTGGAGCTTCTCTTTCCGCCATTGAAACCGAGATCATGGAGAGGGATCGGGTGAGGATTCCGCCGCAAAGGGGCGCGATTAAAGGCATGATAATGAAGGAGGTGGTGAAGAAAGTGAAGGAAGGAGCTTCCATGGCTTCTCGAGCCATCGAAAAAGCTTCCACCACCATTAAAGTCGCTCCTCTTCCTCCTCCTCCTCCAGATTCTTGATATTGCACACCATGTTTCTTCTTCGTCTTCGTCACGATTTAAATCTCGTCTTGATCTCTTAATATTATTATCTTACTACTTGTATATTTCATAGTTGTGCGTTAGTGATATAACTAATACATCTAATATAAAGTATTTTAATAATATGACTAATATATTTAAGGAAAAGAATACTTGTGATACATCATATTAGATATATCCCTAATAAATCTTATTTCAATCCAAGATTTTAGTTTAAATAATATGGTAGGTTTCTTATTGATATATTGATTATATCGTTAACATACTCCATTTTAAATTTTAAATTTTAAATTGTATCGCATTATGATAGATATAACTAATATGAAATATATCAGTGATATATTTTATTTTAAATATATCACTGATATAACTAATATACCTAATTTTTTTTTGTACAACTAATATACCTAGTATAAAGTATATAATCGATATACTTGGCACTAGGTATATTAATGCGAAGGGTATCATCGTTTTTCTRTTTTTTCAATGGGATTGGACATCCACGTTTTACTATATTTGCAAATAAAAAAACTACTTTGCKATATTTASMACCAGGGACGTCTCGAGATGATATGTGGCGTGAGGCAAARTTTTGAAAGGGACCTTATTATGACTATTTTTTYCGGTTGAAGTTTGTTTGATTAGATGCTTCATTTGCAAAAATATTATTATCTACTATTTTTATTTATCTTTTGATTTGTCTATACTTATCCTTTTTTCTATTATTCTATCATTTTTATTACTTTTACCTCCACTAAAAAAAATTGATTGATAACATATTTTTTTGATTCAATTCATTTTTGTAGCATATTTTTTAGATTCAATAAGTTTTTATATTTTATGTTTTCTTAAGTTTTTCATTTTCATATTTATATTTTTTTATAGACACATTAATATTCTATATTGATACAAGTAAGCAAATCTAAACAAATCTCAAATATTAATGTAACAAATAATATGAAATACATTTTCAAAAAAGTAAAAGAAATGGAATGAAAAAACTTAAAATAATAAATTTGAAGCTTTGGTTTCTATTCTAACAATTGGGAGAGACCCAATTAAGTTAAAATTAGTATAACCTAGCCAATATATTTAGGGTAAAGTTTTTTTTTTAGAGAATTTGAAAAATTTTAGTTATGAAAAAGATAAAAGGAGAAATAATACATAGGGTCTAAACTTTGAGAGAGTTTGAGGAGTTATATTAAATTTTTTTTTTTAACAAAGTTTGAAAGATTTTAAACATGAAGAAAGAGAAAAAGTAACCAATTTTGAAAGGTATCAAATTGAAGTTGAGAGTTCTTTTGTTTATGGTCTTRAATATTGAGAACCTCCTTTTTCAAGGATGGGGTGTTAATATTCAACAGATTTATCGTGAAGCCAATTCTTGTGCATATTGACTTGCGAGTGAAACAATGTTTCTTCTCTTAAGTTTACGTATTTCTGAAGAACCTCCTAATGGTCTCTTTTTTTCCCTATTGATTGCGAGTCTCCATGTCCAATCTTGTCATTCTTTCTCAGTGTGATGGGYTTTAATTTAKCTCTTTCCAAAAGATTAAAAATTAAAATATAGAGAAATTTATTGGACCATTGATTCTGAGTTTTTAAATACTAAAATAAATTTACATTGTCAGACATGATAAGTTGAAGAATCCGATTTAAATTTTAACTATGCTAATATATGGTTATATATATATCATTTTACATTTAATAGGTTCAATAGTTATTGACAATTATTAAGTAATTTCTTGCCATTATATAATTATGAAAAACGGTCCATGTAGATTTGGAAATTATAACAAGCAGTGCAATATGTTATCGATTCCTAATGTCTTTAAATCCCAATAAATAAAGAGAAAATAAATGGAAAAAAACTAATAATAACTTTCATGATCCACAGTCCACACTTCCGCTTGCATAGGTTCATTATTCCAAAACATTTTGACGAAAACTCAGAGAAGAAAAAACAAACTATWTTCTTTTAAGCTTTTTGGCCCCTATATAAATTTTAAAAATTAGCAAATAAAATCGAACACTTYACCRGACAAAATTTTAACACAAATTKTATACATAATAAAAATTCTTTAAATACAAATTTATCGTTACATTTCAAGAAATTAATGACTGAAATATCATCCTAAAATCATAATAGAAAGAAATAAAATAAAAATGAATAGGCCAAAAAGGATCATTTTTTTAAATTACAAGGACCCAAAAAAGATTTTGAAAATATAAACTAAAAATAAACAAAATTAAAAGTACCATATCCAAAATCGACATTTTGAAAATCAGACGAGGACCAAGATGAACCAAGACCACGGACCAAAATAGTATTCAAACCAAGAAGAAAAAACAGCCGAACAGCACTCCAATACAAGTGAATCTTATCGAACCACAGATGAAAAATGAACATGGAATCAAAATTTGAATATGGTATATGGCACCAAAGTCATCCAATTCCAAACAAGAGAACATAAACTGGAATCCATTATTTTCTTTAATACTTTACCAAATAACAAACACATACTCCGCAACACACTCTATCTCTCAAGAGGCCTCAATACCCGGCTCCCGGATCTGAATTGACGTTCTCGATAAACTTGCCTCAAGCTCGTTTAGCTCATCGAGATCTAGTTCGTCGTCGTCATCCTCATCCAAGAGAGCATCTTCAGAATCGTCGACAGCACTAGTTGAAGTACTGGGTCCGCCCGTTGAATTATCTTTGGCCTGAAATTGAACGTGGTTAAATTGAAGATTTATGATTTAAATTACCTGGATTTGCACAGGTAGTTCAACAAATCAACTTGACAGGTTCAAGTGCTCAAATGGGAAGCAAAATATTAACCAATAGGAAATAAATTACAGAAACCATCTACAGGAAAAGATAAGAAATGTTGGTTCATAGATAAATCTCAAGGTTTTCTCCTCCACCAGTACTTGGTTTCCTATCTGGTCAACTTTTCCAGGCTACCGTCTACTTTTTTACCAAACTTAGAAGTTATTATGAGTCATGAGTCCCAAAAAAGCTTAAATTCTTTTCTTTGTTGGCTTTGCATCGGAGATTCAACACTGCCGATGTGATTTCAAAGGGCTTCTGCTTCCATTTGTAGTCTGACCTGGCGGGGTGGAACCAAACTTCATTGGGCAGTGTTGAGCTTTTTCTTTTCTCACCATAAAAGGAAGGTTTTATGAGCTTTCTAGCCGTGATTTGGTCCATAAGGCTGGAAAGGAATCAGAAGCTTTTTTCAAGATCAAGAATTTATCTATCTCCTCCTGTGTTAAAAAAAATGCTTTCCTTTTTTTATTTCTTGTAATCGGGAAGAGCAATTGTGATTGTCATACAAAAAAAGGTCCTTAGGAGGGTGAAGGAAATATCTTAAAGTGACGAGAAGCATGAAAATTTTGGTAAGTTGATTGACAACCTTTTGACTTTTGAAATCCTCCCCTCTAATGGTAATTCACTTAGTCAAATCCATCGGAAAGTTGACGCAGATTGGTACTCTTTATTCCCCGACGGCAGAATGTCCAGATTTCATAATCATTCATTCTAAAGCGGAAACCTTTGCGCTTAATGGGGGTTTTTCTTAATGGTCGGTATTACTTATTTTGAAATTGAGGAGTCTTCAAAAGCAAAATCTCCTTGGTTAAACAAATATCTCTCTAGCCTTGAACTACCTGGGTGGGTGCCTCTATGGCTATGATCTCTGTCCACTTGGTGAAATCGTCCAAGTCCACAATCAAGAGCTCAAGCTGATTTCGACCTGGCGCTAGTGCARGAATGTTCCTACCAGATATAACCCCCACTGCATGGAAGGCCAAGGGGATCGGTTTGGTGTTAATTCCTCTAACACATTGGGCTAATAGTGGCCTTGCGTGCATGCTTCGTTTGCCAAAGACCTACCACTCAAGGAATTCTTGCAGTGGTTGAGATGTAAATAGACATACTAAACCTTAACTTCTTCCCAGACAGCATAGCTATGGTCTCGAGAAGGAACGTCTATAAAGCTTTCCTTTGATTAGTATGTTGAAGCTTCTGAGTGACTGCTTAATCAACAGAGTTCCTCACTTAAATCCTCAAGCATTGGACGAAACCAACTGGTTCTTTCTCTACTGTAACATTACATGTGCTTGGCAGAATGAGGAACTCCACAGGTATCAAGCACCAAAGTTTGTAATCAAGGAAGATCCGAGATTGGCAAGGGCATCCACTATACTTTGGAAGTGAAAATTTCCAAATAAGGTGGATTTTTATTTGATAAGCTAGAACGTTCAATACTTGTGGACCGTCTCTGGAAGAAAAACCCCTGTTTAAATCATTTGTCAAGCTGATGAATGCTTTGCAACCAGGATTAACGAGAACCAAAACCATCTTTTATGCTACGTACCTTCCTCTGGAAGAATATGGCTGTTCTTCCTCAACTTGTAACTTCAAATGGTGGGGCTCCCAAAAATTCTACTGTCATAGTTTGTTAATGCAACCACAAATTTAAAGCACATTATATCAATGTGCTTACAGCTGTCTGATCACGTCAATGTTTGTGGAGAAATGAGAATTTTGAGTCTCTGGGTTTATGAGAATTTTTCAGTCCCTGTGGGTTAGGTTAGGATTGTAGCTTGGTTTAAGCATCAAAGTAACGAAACCTCAGAAAGGTTTTCATGTAATTACTCTATTTAATATAGGCCAAAAGTTCTACTGTTATAGTTTGTTAAAGTAACCACAAAGTTACAGCCCATTATACCAATGGGCTTCCGGCTATCTGATCGCATCTATGTTTGAGAAGAAAAGAGAATTTTCCAGTCTCTACTGGTTAGGTTAGGATTCTAGCTTCATTTAAGCCTCAAAGTAGTGAAACCTCAGAAAGGATTTCATGTAATTACTCCATTTAATATAGGCAAACTAGAAAGCCTTTTAGTCATCCCTCTTGGTCTCTTAATGAGCTAGAACTACTTGTTCATTCTTTCTTGAACGGATAAAAAAGAAATACAAAAAAAATTACAAATATCATAACAGAAGCACAAGAAAGAATTCACAAGTCAAACTCATAACAGAAAAAGTAGCAAAGAATTTAACTCTTTCTCAAGGAAAAGGAATATTGAGGTCTATCATAATTCTTTATTTACTCGTGTGATGACTACCATACCTAATGAAGGGGAAAAACTGAAAAGTACTAAAAGGTGAAAGTTTAAGTTACTTCATAGGGACTAGAGTTCATGGAATAAATCAAATTGTCCTCTACGTGGCATATTGCATTTGCATATGATAAGCATTAACATTCACCAATCATCCTTTTACATATATCAGACAACTTGGGCGCACCTCAACTATACTCTCGGGACCAATGTTTTAAAAGGCTTTTGAGGCTTACGCCTTGAGGCCCGCCTCAAGGCAAGGCTCTAACTTTTAGCCTCAAGTCTTACGCCTTCTTTGGACTATAAGAGGCTTACGCCTCGCATAGAAGAGGCTTACGCCTCTTTGAAAACGCACTGAGGCTTAAAGTATACGCCTCGTGTAATGATTACAAGAATACTATTAATTTTTCCAATTCTTAAAAAATATCAAGGTTTTTTTTTGTATGGAATCCTAAGCAGGAGTTGTAACAATTCAATCTATTACTACTTTTACTACCTAGACTTTAAAAATAAAAAATATTGAAGACAATAATTTATAGAATAAGTAAGTTCTATTGGTGATAATAGTAGTGAAGTTATGATGTTTTTTTAGAATTTTTTAGTAGTGATGTTATGATGTTTTTTTAGAWTTTTTTTTTCAGTSACGAGTAACAGGTGRATATTTTGATAATTTTATATAACTATTATGTTTGGTAATACTTGACCACACAAATTTAGGATTTGTTTAATTCTTTTAATTAAAATTGAGGCTTACGCCTCATACCGCCTCGAGGCCGCCTTTAGCCTTTTAAAACATTGCTCGGGACAACCACTTGACCTTACTACATTTAGTTGTGATGGTAACTCATAGAATATTTAATCATATGTAGATGACCACCATGGTTTGAATTCATTCCCTTTAAGCTTTTTACTATTTCCATCGACCCTTATTAACCACTAAACCAACCCATGAAGATTAATTCACCAATCATTTGTATATTCAAACAATGGGACATGGTCATGAAGGCACATGACATAACTCATAAATGTCGGAAATAACTCTGAAGAAATAAGCAATATATACAAAATTTGCACATACAGTTACCTTCGGTTCGTTGGCATCAGATTCTTCTTCTCGCTGATATTTTTCATATGCCTCGGCATCGTCCACAAACAAGCTTGCATTTGCAAGAAACAACTCCCGACCACTGAAATAAAAAAGGAAACTTATATTACTATTAATTTCTTTTACAAGTAATATTAACTATATGAGTAAATGAAGAAACCTCATGCGGTCATTCTTAGCTCTCTCCGCTTGCTGTGCAGCCAAACCAGCATCTCTTTCATCCATCTTTTTCTTCTTCCATTGGAAGAAAAGCTCTGGAGTCATGGGAGTGGTGGTTTTCACCTTTGCGCGCTGTGATAAGCAAAAAAGCGTAGTAAGAAAAGGTAAATAGGTGTAGCATGGAATCGAAAGGGAAAAAAAAGACAATGGGGCTGTAAATTTTTTTAAGCATTTTTTTAATTTGGCTAAGATATCAAAAGGAAAATTAAAACCGTAATCAATTAAATTGAGTCATCATCACCTCATTCTCAATCTCTTCCTCTATGGCAAGCTTTTGACTCTCCTCTTCAAGCAGTGCCTTCATTTGAGACTTTAAAACATATCCTGGAGGAAGGGCATGTCTATACTGGCAATCTTTACCACCATTAGGACACACCCAGAACCAGCCATACTGCTTCTTTTCTACTGCTTCAAGAAAGAACTTGCAGACCTGTAAATTAATCATTTTAAACGGATCGTTAAAATAAAATGATAAATATTATCTCAACTTTGGACTACTATAGCAAGAAGTATACAGTTTTCCATAAAGCTACAATGATTAAAGAAAAAATGCATGCCAGTCCAAGAGGAACAACGTGAATCAGTTACTGCAGTGTGGAATATAATCCATGAGTTGAAAACAGAAGTTCACAAGTAATAGTTCTAAAATTAAGTATTACCAATTATGAGCCTTTTTCTATTCACCAGCAAGCTTCACTTCTACAGTAACAAGCACATCAAGGTCAGTTCCTTCCGGACCAATCCCTTAGACCTTCAAATTGTAAGTTGATGAAAAATCCCAGGCCATGCATACATTAAACAGGCACACACCCAATACTAAAAAATCCCCTTAACATTTAATTCGCGAGAGATTAGATACTATAACCTTGCCCAAAAATGTAACCGCAAAGAAATGTATTAGGTTCTATTACATCTGCCAGAGACTTTCTTTCAATGCATGATAATCTGGCTGAATCCAAGGGCCCTACATAGACCAGTTTTTTCCAATCTACAACCATCTTCATCTTCTTTTGGGTTTTTGTTTTCCTTTTGTTGTTGTTGTTGTTGTTTGGGAGGGGTGGAGGGGGGTGTGGTGTTAATGTGACACTCGGCTCAAGGCAAACCAAAATGAAAAGGCATTGATTAAGAACATAATGATATAAACAAAATACACAAGTGAACTCCAATGTTTTTTAAGAATACAACAAATTGATAAACTTTAATACAATCTCATGAAGGCATAAGTCTTCTATAAGAGGTCTAAGCCTCTTGTAATCCAAATGAGTAAGATTCAAGATTGTCTCATCCTAGGGAAAGCCTCAAGGCAGAAGTCTTTTAAAACAACATTAACTAGTAGAAGGGATGATAGATAAAAAAATTGCATACTTGAGTTAATATGACAGAACTAACAAGCTTGGATATTGCAATTTAATGTAAGAAAGCTATGAAGGGGGCATGAAAAACATACAATCTCAGTTGGTTTGTTGAGATTATACTCGTTCTTTTTTGACTCGACGACCTTCTCCAACGTCTCTTGATCCCAATCTTCCATTGTTTCTAATAAAAACATTACCCAAGAAGAATTTTAATTAAAGAGTAATGCAACGAAGCTATGAAATGAAAACATATGCAATTTATAGAAAACAAAAATATCAACCACAAACCTTCATCACGCTTGTCACTATATATATCAATCTTTTCACCCTTCCTCTGGACATTCAAATCATGAGAAAACTTGCATTTAAAACCTTTCGTACACTGTCCCACTTTAAAAAACTCACAAACTATAGACTTGGGATCAACACCTAACCGAATAACAAAATCCAATATCACATCAGTTCAACGTGAAAGCTCCGAAGCAAACAACAAATTTCAGCTAAAACTAAAGAAGAAGAGGAAATAAGCGCACATACCAACGGGTACTTTTGGCTGACTAACAGCAATCTTAAACAGGTCATTCAACTCCTTCTCTTTAGCCTTCTCTTCTTCCTTCTTTTTCTGCACATAACCAAAATAAAACAGTCGGCTTCTTCTCGTATCGAAAAAAAAAATGGTAGGGAATCAAAACAATTCAAATTCATTGGTTAACCAATAAATTCAACTTCGTTGAAAGTGAAGCAGAGAAATGGACCTTGGCTGCTACTTTAGTCGGGTCGACTTTTGGCTGGACAGATTGCTTGAGATTCTGGACATATTTCTGGACGTTTTTGCTCTTATTCTTGTTCTTGAGTCCGAACGTCTTGTCTTCAACGACCTTCTGCTTCTTCGCTATATCGGCCTTCGATTGCTGCTTCGGCGGCATGTTTGCTTCGCATTCAAAGCCGATCAACAGGCAAAGATACAGCCGAATCCGAAGCTATATAACAGATATATATAGAAGAAGCAGAAATTTCGTTAAATTACAGACGATATACGATTATTAGGGTTTGTCCGGGCAGATTTATCAAAGCCTTTCTGCAAACTCGAAGAAGAGGGGATGGATGGGGAAGACAAGATTTCGCTCTGTTATGTTTAAATGACGATCTTGTCCTCCACTCATTGGTGGTTTTTTAGTTTATTATTGGACCGACCCGAAAGAAGGCCCAATAATAGTGGGCCCTTAAAGCTGGCAATCTTGTCTTGATCTTCGTGTTTCTTTGTGGAATTATGGGCCTCTGTATTGGGCTCGGGGATTTTTTAAATTGGGCCAGGTCAGTTTTTGAGTTCGAGGCCCAAAATGGTAGTGCAATTCAAATAGTGGGTTTAATTAATTTAATATAAAATCAAATTATAAATTTCGAGAATATGAATTTTTTTTTTTAAATTCGACATCAAGTGGTGCTAAGATGAGCACAGCTTAGTAGTAAGATRAGCAAAGCTTAGCGATACTTGGCATATACTCCTTCCTTTGAGGTCTGGAGGTTTGATCCTGCATATCTCCAAATTGTTGTATAAATGATGTTTATTTAGTATTATAATTTAAAAATTTTAGAATAAGTCCCTTAATTTTAGATGTCATATCTATTTTGGTCCATATACTTTAAAAAAAATGGATAATGGATTATTGATGTTTTAATTTTGTTTCTATAATATATATATATATATATATATATTATTAGTATAACTTGTAGGGGTGGGCATCAAACTCACAACATCTTAATTAGATATATATGTCAACTACTGTTATGCTATGCTCGCTTTGACAATTTTGTTTCTAATATATTGGTATCATTAACTTCTTTATTTAAATTTGTGTCACCAAATACCTAAACATTGCAATTATTCTCTTGAATAATCCTTATGTACTCGTCAAAACGAGCATAACTCTGATAATTGACATATATCTCTAACCAAGAGGTTGTGAGTTCGATACCTCATCCCCACGTGTTGTACTAAAAAAATCATAYCATATATATGGATGAATATCAAACTTCCCACATTAGAATGAGCAAGATATTCCTTTTTTTTAAGTAATAAAGGAGCAAGACGTCTCTTATGTTTGCTAATTATATACATTTTTTTTTTAAGTTTATGGATATACTAGAAAACTCGATAAACATTAGAAAAAGTATATATATATTCCACTACTAATAGACTCAAGCATCAAGTTACATTTGTTTTCTTAGGACTGAAAATCAAGAAACGATAATGGAAAATTTTACGTGAATAATGCTACTTACTTTTTAGCATAATAAGGGWGGTGGATAATTCGAATTCATGACGTTTTAATTAAAGATAAATGTCATTGAGATAAGTTTAGATYKGTCACGTGAACAATGTTATTGGTATCGATTCTAATGTCAAATAAATAATATTTTCAATCCGATTAATTCCATCCCGACTATTTTTCATTACGATTAACGAACGAACAAACATGTTCTTTAAGATTGCAATAAAAAAAATGTCGTAAATATATTTTAAGAAACCTTTAGGAGGAATTTCCATTTCTCTCCCGGCCATGGTCTTCAAAGTTCAAACCGATCAGTGATAAGATAAGCCCCAACTGAACTCGAACTGTGTCCTCTCTTCTTCCCCCGCGAGCTCTGAAATTCTGCCATGGAAGCCTCTCTTCTAAGCTTTCCCACCTCCAAACCCCCACCATCTTCTCAATTTCTAACCCTAAATCGACMCACAAATCCTCTATCCTTCTCTCCCTTCCGCCATTCCCCGCACCAGGGCCGCCATCACCACTGCCTCAAGATCAGCGCCGCCATTTCCCGCTCCAAGAAGGAGGAAACCATCGATACAGTCAAGCAACAGCTCGAGAACTGCTATCTATTGGCCGGAATCAAGTACAAGGGCTTCACCGTCCAGCAATTTCAAGAACTCCGTCGATCTCTCCCCGAAACCTCCAAACTCATCGTCGCCAAAAACACGCTCGTTCTCAAGGCGATTGAGGGGACCTCTTGGGAAGCCCTAAAGCCCTGTATGAAGGGCATGAACGTCTGGCTATTTGTCCACTCCGAGGAGATTCCGGCCGCCATCAAGCCCTACAGGGATTTCCAGAAGGAGAAGAAGCTCGAGGATAATGATTTCACCGGCGCGGTTTTCGAGGGGAAGTATTACGGGCCGGATGATTTCAAGGCACTGGAGACAATGCCGTCCAGGGCGGAGGTGTATGCCAAAATGTTGGGCCTGTTGAACGGTCCGGCGTCGAGCTTGGTCGGAACGATACAGGCTCCGGCGAGGGAATTGTTGATGGTTTTGAAGGCTTACGTGCAGAAATTGGAGGAGCAGGGCGGCGGCGGCGGGCAGTAATGTACATAGAAGAAGAGCTTCAATTTTAAGCTGTAAGTTTATATGAAAACCCCTTCAATTAGCTGACTGCAGCCGAATGTATGGTTGATTTTCTGGTTTTTTTTTTGTCTTTTAGTGTTATCAATTTCAAGTAATTATGAGGAGAAATAGAAACTCTTATGAGAACGGGCATTGTAGAATTGGTGTAAAGTTTAAATTCTTTCAAGTAATTGATATTCAAGCATAATGACCAATCTATTAGGCTCTTCCATTGGTGTTTGCTTACAGGTTTTCAACATTAGAAACAGATTTTAAGATTTAGATGTTTGGTTTTATTAGATAGCTCTTGATGTTTCATTGTAAAGCTATATGTTCCAACTTGCTGTTCAAATCTGCTTGAATTTATTTACCTGATAATGGTGCTAGGCTTCATTTGGCTGTGATGGGTTACTGTGTCTCAGTAAGATTGCGTCTGAAATGGCTTTCAGAGTAGTGCTTCTAAGTGAAACATTTTCTATAAACTCTTTAAAGGGTTTCTTTAAGGAGATTTCAGTCACGTTTGGTAATTTTTCCGTTTCTTGTTTCTCGTTTCCAATTTTCTTAAGAAATCTAAGCATTTTGCAACTAGATATTTCTTGTTTCACCTATTTTAGGAACTTTCTTAAAATTGTATAAAAWTTTTTGAAAATTACCCAAACATGTTTCTTATTTCGTGTCTCATTCCCAATTTGTTCCAAAACATAAATAAAATGATTATTTTATCATATTTGAATTCATAGATGTTGGACCATACAATTCATTTTTCTTTATTAAAAATGAAGAAACAGAAACAAGAATAGGAATATTGCCAGACAGACCCTGAAGTTCACTTGAAACCAAATATCTTGAAATTCATGCAATTTTAAAAAGGGGGAAGCGCACTCTTCATCATCCTAAAAGTCATGCCAAATTAAGTTTAATCCTGATGATTCTGATCAATCTGTTAATGATCAGACACCAAACGAGTCGAGATCTTTAGCGAACTATTTGGAAGAATTACTGCAATTCTCATTCAGAACCTGTAGACTTTGGTTCAATGYGTCCTTTTGGTGACCATATTATAGAAACTTGACCAGGCAGGCACGTGGGATGTAAGTTTCAACCTTAAAAGATGTTCTAGTGGATACATCCTAACTTTCAACTGCCTTTTGCTTGTTCGATCTTTTTTTTTCTGTGGCCTTGTTTGATAATGTTCGAATATTCAGTGTCGATAGCATTCATGCTAGAGTGTATAGTTCTCTTTTGGAAACTACAGTCTTTTTTTGATTTCACAGGATTGGAAGAATGCGATTGTATAGTTCTCTTTGGGGAGGGTTCTCTCTACCCTCTGCCTTTAGGTTGTTCTCGCTTTTTTGGGCTCTTTTGATTTGAATGCTTTCTCTTTATTTCTTATAAAAAAAAAAATAGCATTCATGCTAGAGTGAAGTTTTTATAGGAATTCTAGTATATGTTTGTTGCTGTTTAGGTTGACATTAGGGGTCTTTTGAGTGCTGTTCTGAGAGATAGTTTTCCTGTTCTTTGGTTACTTGCAAAGGTTTAGATGGTCATGGAAATTACATTTCAATGGTTTTAATGACAGTCAACAGACGATGGGTAAAAATAAATTAAAGAAAAAGTTATTATTATGATTGTTTTTAATATATGTGAGTGTTCATGCCAGTTTATGCATATCTATCTAGACTAATCTCACAAACAACATGCTTGACTTGGTTACATTTTGTTGCCAAGGAAATTAGTAGAATATTAAATCCTAGATAGATAGTCACTRTAGTCTCACCGTCTCCAACCTTGACGCAACATATTTTTGTTGAAAAATAGTTTCTCTTCTAAGCTTTAACCTTGACTTCTTGGCTTTCGTGGCTTGGAAATCACTTGTAAACTTATGTGGATCTCTTTTGCGATAATCTATTTTTCAGGTCTCTGGTTGAGTAAACCAAACTAAAACGGTCAAGGAAGTTTAAAACAATATAATCCATAACACATATAAATGAGGTGCTTATTTGTCAAATTTTAATGGTGCTTATTTGTCAAATTTTAATGGTGATAAGTAAGAAGATACTACCGACTAGTAAGTAGTTAAATATTACTCACAAATGAAGGAATAACACACATTCGGAGACCTATGATCTCCTCTAGTTTTGTTTATTTTTGGGGCAGCAAAAAAGAATAGATCGTGCTGCTTCTTTAGCCAAATTCGGCTACTCGATTCATCCCGTTCATCAAATTTTCTTGCTCATTTTCTTTTCCATTGTTCTCTTTCGTGAGTTTGTAGGGAGGGTTAGATTTCTGTAATCTGAGCTTARAGAAGTCACATCTATATTTGGTATATAAGATTAAATTAAAAAATATAAAAGAAGGAAAAAAAAAAGATGCACCAGTACCAAAGGAAATTACAAAAAGCTTTTCCAATGGGCATAAGAGAAGATAAAACTTAGTCACAAAAAATGAGAGACAATTTACACTATGAATGATATCCTAAACTTGCGAAACTTATATTTTGTATTATATGTTTGATTTTTACTAATTATGGACTCACGAACATAACTTAAGTTTCTAATATTTTGTATTATATGTTTGATTTTTACTAATTATGGACTCACGAACATAACTTAAGTTTCTAATATTTTGTATTATATGTTTGATTTTTACTAATTATGGACTCACGAACATAACTTAAGTTTCTAATTTTTATAATATGTATACTTAAATGACATGTTTCAATTATTTTTTGTACTTCGCTTTTTATAATATAACATTATAAGTTTAGAGGGAAAGATTGGAACTTTCGACCAATAAATGAGTTAATAATATCTTAATTAGCTGAGTAAGCAATTTTTTTCTTTTAATMTATCAAGCCAGCCGAGAGTTCTATTTTTTAATCAAGCAACCATTTTCACAATTTGAACTTTATAATAATGCTTTCGAAGCCTATGAGATTATCGTTTGTTAATAAAATATTTAAAATATCAATATTGATTATTATACTTTATAAAAATATAGAAGAGCTCAAATGTTTTAATGGTTGGTCTTATTTTTATTAAGTTTTTATATTTTAATCAATACCAACTCTCTTCCTTAGCTAGTATTAATTGTTTAAAAACCATGCAATATGATATAAGATATTTTTATTAAGAAATAGTCAAATTGCAAAAATGTCAAAATTTTCAAATGAAATTAAATTTTTGTTCCTATAATTTACCCATATTTACCATTTAGTACCTGAGCTAAAAAATATTAATTTGAATCCCTCAAATTTTAATAGGTTCTAAATTTAATATTGCCACTAAAATATGAGTTAAGAATGAAAAAAATGACATAGCTTATTTTATTTTTATTACCATCTGAAATAATTCATAACATGAAGATGAACATGGGAACATTGTACATCACTCTTGTAAAAATTGGGCGAAAAAAAAAAGTATAGCTTGTTCAATAAAAATAAATTGAAAGGTTAAAATAAATTACTACTCGCTTTTTACCCACMTAACGCACCAATTTCTTCTATTTTGTGTAGAACTCTATACATTATTGTACAATCAAGTTCAACTAGTTTAGACACTTATCTCCGATCAAAAAATCGTGAGTTTGAATATCCACATCTACTTGTGGTACTAAAAAAATACTCCAATCAAAGAGAGAAATGTAAATTCATTTTGTCATTCAATTTGATAACAAYGTGTTGTAGGAACCAAGTTGAAACTTTTATTATTATATGGATCAATGTGAAACTATACCCGTACTTATTTGAACAACATCAAAGAAGAAGACGAMGAACTGTATCACTCAAAGAAATTTAGTTTCGGTCTCTGCAAACACCTGCCCACAAAGAAATTTGCACACAAAGAAATTGGGTTATAAAAGTGTACCTTGCACCTCATGTCTCTCCTCTTATTTATAGGAAGAGTCTTATTAGGTTGATTTAAGTGGATCGGCTAAATCGAGTCTAGCCAACTCTAGTCTAGTTTGATCGGGTGTTCCAACCAAGACAATTTGATTGGAGTGACTCGACCCATGTCATTTTTCTAATTTCAATCGATGAAAATTTGATGATGTAATTCCATCCGTAACAACTATCAATTAAAATGACGTCCGAAACATAGATATACTAAAACAAAACTCTTTGAACTTCAAGGACCACACTAAAAATAAAGTAGACTTGAGGGATTAAAACTAAAATTTAACAAAAGAAGTAATTACATAGAACATGTGAAAATTGAGATTTTGTGGATCTTTTTTTTGTTGAAAAAGAAAGGTTTCACTTTCAGGTGGGAGAGAGAGAGACTTACAAGGAAATAGAGAATTTGGAGATACAGAAACCGGACCTGCTTCCGTTCGACCTCAGCCCTCTCTTTCTCTGCAACTCCGAATCAAAACCGCCACTTATGGCGGCGCTGAACCGCTTCGCCGGAGYAAGGGCCGCGGCCACCGTCTCTTCCTCCATGTTAAGCTATGTTCTATGGAAGGCCTTTTCTGCTTCCTCTGTAAACTCCGAAGTTGACCTCAAATCTTCGCTGCTGAACCAGAGCTCTCTCCCTCTGCGGCGTGATCATCCCAAGGATAGGAATGTGCAGTGGGTTTTTCTTGGGTGCCCTGGGGTTGGGAAAGGAACCTATGCGTCTCGGCTCTCCAGTTTTCTCGGTGTTCCTCACATCGCTACTGGAGATCTCGTCCGCGAGGAGCTCTCCTCCTCTGGTCCTCTCGCTTCTCAGGTTTGGTTTTCTCTTGTTGTGAATTGAGAATTGTTCTGCTCAATCTGATCTGATTTGTTCGGTTTTAAGAGGCGTGTCTGATTTTTGGTTGTTAGTGTTCTGTTTTAAAGAGGGGATATGCATTCAGGTTCTTTGAGTAATGGGAAAATAGAGCTCGTAGTGACTCAGAGATTGAATTGACTAAGATTCATGAGATGGAAACCATATTTTCCTCAGGGAAATGATACAGTTAAAATTGTGATCATGATATAGCTGTTGTATTGAGCATTTTATTTTGTTGTCTGGGCTGTGGAAACCAGATGAGTTTTGAACTTCTGTTCCTGAAAGAAGACAGAAATTTGTGAGGGTTACTCAGAATCATGCCTCTTCTTCTTCTTTTGGGTACCGTCCAATTTCCATTTTGAAGCAGTGAAGCATGCCAACTTAACTTTTCCTAGCGGTCACTTACAGGAATTGGACTGAAG
This sequence comes from Momordica charantia, assembly GCF_001995035.1. Next base: position 1,293,257 of record NW_019104500.1, on the reverse strand, counting down.
TGATCTTTTGGCATTTCTCGTGATGTCATGATACATTCTATGCATGTAAGAATTTTGTCGCCTACCATGGCTTCTGTTTATACATGCGTGACTCTGGATTTGCATTTTACAGTTTCATTTTTGTAGGATCCTACTATATAATTCATATAGTTTTGGAAAATCCATGTATTAACTATTTGTGATTTGCTTTGAACATTGGAACATGGAAATGAATTTATTAGGGGGGACTCCAATAAGTTTGAAGGAGAAAATGTATTACCTTTACTTCGAAAGTCAGTTGCTCYGATATTGAAGCAAYGTGTTTCTGTTTTCTTTTCTCTGAACCCTTTTGTTCATACCTCAAACTTTTTTTTGCAGCTTACAGAGATTGTTAGTCAAGGAAAATTGGTTTCAGATGAAATTATAATTAATTTATTATCCAAACGTCTTCAAGCTAGTAAAGCTAAGGGTGAATCGGGCTTTATTCTTGATGGTTTCCCTCGAACTATCAGACAAGCGGTGAGATCTTTGTCATATAAATATTTTTTCTTTGCTTCTTAACATCATTATACCTGTTATATGATTCTCTATTACTGAAAATCTTTGTGAAATATTTAGCACCTTGACAAGAAAAGTTTTGTTCCCTTAGTGATATGCAAAGGATGAGAGTTTTGTGCTGTTCTCTTTGTAAATGAGTTACTATGGTTAAGGACTTTTACAGTGGCAACGTGCAAAAAAGAAAAATAACTTCTATTACAATGACCTACAAAATATGGAAACAAATATTGTTTTAGTCTTTAGAGAGACACATAAATCTTTGGCCTCCCCCTAATAAAATTCATTTCTTATTCTGATGACAAAATTTGGTTTACTTTCGAACACTTTTTTTTTCTCCTTCTATTTTTTTTTTGTAAAAGTCATCTGGACGGCCCTTATTTGCAGTTAATATTTATTAGGCTGTTTCTTATTCAGGAAATATTGGAGGGGGTCACTGATATTGATTTAGTGATTAATCTAAAGCTTCGAGAAGAAGCACTGCTCGCAAAATGCCTTGGTAGGAGAATATGCAGCGAGTGCGGAGGAAATTATAACATTTCTTGTATTGACATCAAGGACAAGGAAGGCAGGCCTGAATTGTACATGGCTCCCCTTCTTCCTCCTCCCAACTGTGCATCTAAACTTATCACACGGTCGGATGATACTGAAGAAGTTGTTAAGGAACGACTCCGAATTTACAAAGAAATGGTATGAGTCCTCTAGAAAAGTTCCTTTACCAATAATATTTGCATTAATAGAATTACCAAATTAACTTTCAGAAA
>NW_019104500.1:1267263-1291329 GCF_001995035.1 Momordica charantia | reverse complement strand
AGTAAATAAAATTGTCAGAATTGAGTAGTGGGAACACTCGTATACTTCTAATAGTGTAGTTTCCTAGTGAGTGAGTTATTAGAATTCTGGGTTAGAGAGAGAGCAGCATACATTCTGAATGGTCGTCGGAGAAATTATTTGAGGGGCTCGAACAACATGGCGAGTAGACTCATACCATTTGATGTATGAGGCAGAAATTAAAAACTACGGGTTGATCATGCATCTATTCGTTGCGATGAGGATAGTTAGGAGGGACAGTTACGCTGTAGTAGCCACATTGAATAATTTTTCTGGTCTTGGAGCTTTGATTTGATGGTGGCGATATCTAGTTACGAATGGTCCGTGCATATGGGCCAATAGTGATTGTGCTTCAGAGTCGAAGTTGTTCTGGGCAGATAGCAGCTACCAATAGTAGATGAAATGAATTGATATTTTGATTATGTTAATTAGAACAGTAATCAAATGTCCTATTAAATTCAGTGAAAAGTAAATAAAATYGTAGTTGAAATATGATTGTGATTCTTATAATCATTAAATTTGTTTGGAATTTCAATTTTATCTTTGCCTCGTATCATATTCCAAGTTATTGAAAATATAATGCAAGTCAAGATCGAGGTTTTGGTATAGAAATCAAACATAGAATTTGATGAAAGATGGATTGTCGAGCAAAAAATAAAGATTAAAATAAAATAATATATCTAAAATTTTAGGAACTTAAATCAAAATGAATTATAATTTTGAAAACAAAACCATATTTAAACTCCAAATTAAAAATCAGTAGTTAATTATAAAAATCCTCCCTGCAAATAACTGAGGGTTCATATTTCTCATCATTATTGACTTGGGAATAACAATCAAATATATAGAACAACAACAAGAGGGAGAAATTTTCATTTAACATCGGAAGAACACAAAATTTACCATTTGTTATAATGTAAATAAAGAGGAAAGCTAGTAGTTTTTGGTGGTTTCCATCGGAGCAAATGGGCTGCAAGCAGTTCTTTTCTGTCCACGAGAATCTCAATAGAGCGCCTTCTAATTGCATCATGAAGAGTATCATCAGATGCTCGAAGTCGGGCCACTTTACCGTAACAAAGGCACAAAGGCGCAACAAAGCCATAAATATGTATTTCATCTCTGAACTGTTCTTGCCCAAATCTTTCCTCAAGTTCTGCTTCCAGAATAAAAGAATTCAGTACCATTTTCCTTGATGTAAAACTGAAAATTGCGCACTCTGTTTCTCAAGTTGTCTTGCAGGCCTCCGACTGGTTTGTTCAGAACTGTCAACTGCAGAAAGAAAATGATTGCCAGCAGCAAATTTGTATACATTCAATACAAACGGCAAAGAGAAAATAGTATGATCACCAGCATAACACAATATTTAAAACCATATTCGCATCGTATCTTAAACTCGAATATTGTATATAGATTAAAGTTACATCTAGAACAGCCATTGTGTACAAGCACAGTTACATGGAGAGAACCAATGAAGGCGGGGTCAAGAAAGTCTCTTATCAAAAGAAAAACTATTCTTCTAAGATAGTTATCTTGCTTGCAGAATACACAAGAATTGACATCTCTACTATACACCATACAATGACGTTATTGAGACAATAATGTCGTCAACAGCCCCTAACAAATTTTGTCACAAGTATGAAGAAAATTATATGTGAACTAAAATTAGGAAGAGTTACCAACCTGAGCTATGTTCAACTAGTTAAGACATATATCATCAATCAAAAGGTCGGAGGTTTGAATCCCTATCCYGTATGCTAAACTAAAAAAAGATCAGGACGAGTTTTTTAAAGTTGTTGCACAATTCTCGACCAAGGAAAAGATGTAGAGGGAAAATTTCAAACGTAACCTTAAAAATATAAAACCGTAGAAGTAGAAAACAAACAGGTAAATGTGAAAGTAATAAAAACAAGAAATGGCACCTGCCCATGAACGTCCTTTGCTATACCAGTGGCTAGTGGTCCTACTTTTATCAAAACATCAGCAAGGTACTCCATCTGTAGAATCCGTGGCCTCTCAGTGTCCATGTACACATCTTCGTGATTAAGTGCAATTAAGGAACAACCCTGTGGCAAGAGCAAAGTATGAACACTGGAGATGGAAATGACAAGGGATATAAGATATGTGAAGAAGAGAATAATTCAGTTAGCTTTCGGAGTCTTACAATTTCTGATGTTAAAGTGTGGCAATAATGAAGGAAGTCTAAGACATGATTTGAAGAGCCATTTGCAGCAACCTCCAAAAGAGGTATGTCATCTATCACAATGGTGACATGCTTTTTGTTCTGTTGAATTAAGGCATTCACAGCTCTCTGAATTTTGCAGTACAGACCAACAAGAACTCCTTCATCAGTTTCCTTTCCGCTTCTATCTGGTAACAGAAAAATTCGTCTCATATCAAGGATTTGATATTATGAAGAACACATAATGAAAAGGATAACAACACAATGAATTCAAAAAGATAAGAAGTGCACTGTTTTCTATTTTATACAGAAACCGAAAAATAAACTGCACTAGTTTGAAGAAAGGGGAGGGGAGAAAAAGATTAAAAGCTTTAATGAGGATAGTATACCTGGTTTTCTCACCTGAACAGCCCAGCGTTAGCATGTCAAAGAAAATGAACCTACCGCTGTCCCTTTGAGCAACTAAGTTACAGCCCTGAATAGAAAATAGTTCTGCAAATGAATACATCTCATTTTGAACACTTAATTACTGTAATTAATTGACAGAATCCTATCGAATCATATATGCAGATGAACGAGAAGAGAGACCCACCAGCCAGATTATTATTTTCAACACTAGAATTTAAAAAAATGATGGTTTACTTGCACCTACTGCCAAATATTTCGAAAGAATCTCAAACTCCCCAACTAGCTAAATTACTATTACATCAAAATCTTTATTCAAAACCAGAACACGCCACTAAAGCCAGTATATCATCCAATAATTTCACAAACGCAGTGCACTAGAAACTAAAAAGAATGCCCGTCAATCACCCATTAACAAGTTTTCTGAGCATATCATAATCATGTAATTTCTTAAAACTCGTTTAAGTTGTCAACACTGATAACAACGCCGAGGAACTGAAGCTAATCTGTTAGTCCAGTGATACAATCTTCTAAGTTTCCACCATTGTTCCTCTCACCGACAACCAAGTAAAAAAAAAACAATAGCAACTCAAACGACAATTAACATAAGTTACGCCGCCAAAACCTAAACTATAAACATCACATACAGCGATAGCGAGAGCGTACCAATTTCCGAAGCACACGATCGTAGTGGGCGAAGRACTGAGAGAATGCGATGAAGATAACGGCATTGGATGATTGAGGAGACGAAAGAGAGCGCTTGAGAAGGTGATGAAGAAGGAAAGCACCGCTGGTTTCGACGCAGTCCTCGACGAGCAACAGGCGACCAATCAGAGGCGAAGGCTTGGCCGGATCATCGAGACCTAGAGCTTCATCAAGCATATTCGAAGCCATTCGGTCCATAATCTTCGCAATTCTAGGGCGGAGAGCGGCGGAGCAGAGCAAGCAAAAAGAGAGTAGATATATTTTGGACAAATTGCAAAACGAACCCCCCAACTATATAATAATTGCTATATATTCACTCTTCAACTTTTAATTATAAAAATTAGACCCTACCACTTTCATGTGAAAAAATTGAGTTTTTTTCTTTTTATTTTTATTTTTAGTACAATTAAGTCCCATTAAGGCACTTATCTCCTTAAAAAATGAGTTCGAATCTCATTCTCATATGTTGTACTAAAAAAAATTTACTAGTAACAACTTATCTCTATACAAACCGCTATTGAATGTTCAACAACTCATTATTTAAAAAAAAAATTTCTCTATTTTCACACACATAAGATAGATCAATCTATTGCAATCAACAATCTCGATAGTTTATCTTAGTTTTTGCAATTTGCCTATAGATTTTATTTTCTCCATTTCGTTTCTCCTTAAATATAATAATTTAATCATATTTTAGTGATCAAATTATTATTGGGTTAAATTACAAGTTTGGTCTTTATAGTTTTAGCTCAATTTTAATTTAGTACTTRCAATTTTAAAATTTCAATATGATCCCTATAATTTAGCCAAATTTCACAAACTATAGAGACCAAATTCAAACTAATCACAGTCTATAGAGATGAAATTGTAATATAACCTTACTATTTTATTGGTTTCAATTTAATTTTCATTTCAGTGTTATTTGGTTATATTACGTTACATATAAAGTTACGAGAATTCGAATCCAATTATTTAAGAAATGTAAAGTTATCTTAGCCACTAAATTATTCCTATTACATCTCCTRGAATTCAACAATTGTCTTTATGTTACATTTATTTAAACAAATAGTGTATTTTATTTCAATGCAATAAAGAGATACAATGAACTAACTTTTAGAGAAAACATGTGACATGATAATTATAATTCATTCAAAGACTATTTTAGTGTCTTTCACTCTTCAATGATTTCAAGACAATAAATAGAGAATAATTTCTCTAAAATAATTGATCAGAGCTCATGAAGTATTATTTTCTATAAAATAAATGATAGAGTTCAAATGATATTTTTGATTCAATTCGAAAACAAATATGCAAACAGAAGTTTAAAATATACATTAATTTACTATTTTTTTTCAAAGAATAAACGAATAATTTAAACCAACCAAACTCAAATATTTCATGATTTGATTAGCAAAATCCCGAACCCAACCCATGGACACTCCCTCTCACAAGTTTAACAAATGGTCCATTCAACGAGTCCTCTTTTCACTTGGCAAATGTAGTGTTGATGAGAGCAAGTAACTCCCATATTTGTGCTGAGAACTACTAAAGGACCCCAAATGCAGAAGGCATATGTATGATTACAAGTTTTGCAATTCAAGCTCTGGAAAAAGTGTATACAAATGCACAACTTGAATCAAAAGAGCAAATCCAGAAGGGGGGGATGGGGGATAACTGTTCCCTAAAACGGTAAAACATCGGTAAACCGTTCTCTACGACTGTAAAATTTCGGGTGAGGTGGGACAATCCTTTAACCAGAGACCTATTTGTTTATAGATACGAAAACACCAAGCTCAATTGTACATAAAGAATCTTGTGCAAAGGTAAATAGGAAGGGGAGGGAAGGTGGAGAAGGAAATGGTTTAAAACAGGTGGTGAAGAATAAATATAAAAATTATACCAAAAAGAATAAAAGTTTTATGAGGAGATCAAAACCTGGGAGTAGAGGAGTTATCTGAGTATGCAACTGCAGCTTAAAAGAGGCGAATAAACCGACACCATCTGACGTGACTGGGTACTCGTTGATCGCCTCGGAGTGACACTGCAAACGAAATCTACAACATTGAAACATAGAGACAGCTGACGAGGGGGTTATGAAGGTTGCAACAATCTGATKATTAGATTTTGAACAACTCAGTGTCATGTTAGCTTCTTGTCAGAACCATCTTCACAGTTCTCGTCTAGAAGATCTAGGTGTTGATGAGCTACTGCGAGCGCTTTGAACTGGCTGGGTCTCGGGATCGTATTTTTGGGAAGCAAGATATGTTAGGGCCGTAACGACATCAGCAATGAGGGGTCGCATATTGGGCTGGTCCTGAACACACATTGCAGCGACTGCAAGAGCTTGGTATAAGCCCCTGACTGGGTATTGTCCTTGGAGCAATGGATCAGCCATCTGCCAGAATTTCCTCCTATCTTTAAATAAGGGTTGTGCCTGAGATGAAGAAAAGTGAGATTTTTCAGACCACTAATATTTATTACAGGACTTATAAACAACTATTAATGTAGCAAATCATATCATTTGACATAAATAATGTGGCATAAAATCTATTTTAAAATGCAGCAATATTAGATTCAGCTCGACTATCTGAACCATAATATTCCTCGAAATAAATAATAAAATCATGTCGTCTTGTAATGGAATTGGCAAAAGAAAAGGTAATTCCTAGATCTATGAGATTCAAAATTTTTAAAATAGTTAAACAGATAGGTAACAACAATAAACACCTAAATCATCATGGTTTGGTCTAGTGGTCAACAAGGGCTAATATAAATAGTCAAAGGGCTTAGAGGAAATTRGTTCAAAATCAAACCATGGTRGCTACCTACCTAGAATTTAATATCCTACCAGTTACTTTGACAACCAAATGTAGTAGGATCAGGCAGTTGTCCCATGAAATTAGTCGAGGTGCACGCAGGCTGGCCCGGACACTCACGGATATCAAAAAAAAAAAAACAATAAACACCTAAGCAAATGACAGTAGAAACAATCATGGTTCAGCTTCTTACAGGTTATGACCATTCAGAATGGACAGAAGTAAAAATATTTGCTGCCTCATGTCCATGCATTGGAACTATTGCATCTAAAAAAATGGCAATATAATGATCACTCTATCATGAATGTACATGCAAAAAAAATAAAAGTCAATTGAAAAAAGTATAAGAAACGAAGTATTTTTCATGCCCATACTCAATAGTACAACTCATAATCGTCGATGGGGGCGGCATTGATCCTGAATTCGACTTAATATCTCAGTGTACAATCAATTTGCACAAACAGGCTATAGCAGCATGCATGATGCAACAGATATTTTAGCATCTGCACGTCTGCACCTTACACCGTCTCTCCCATGTAGGACCACAAAAGCACAACGTGAATAATTATATGGCTTTCCTAGTCAAAAGAAGACATGACTTTCCGAACTAAGCACCACTGAGGTAAAACCTTCATCAAATCAGACTGCATTGCAATTTCAAGCAACTGATCATTTCAGATGTCTATGATTCACTTATGCTTTATGTCAATGAGAGTGTCGTGGTGTGCATATGCATGAGTTGTAACTGAACGTGGATGAAACACATGATCTTACCAATCCAACAGTCTTATTCGCATGAGGATGATCTCTAGAACAACATATTAATGTAACAAAGTAAAATTGGAAGGCATAATAAACTGGAAAACTAAAGATGAAATAGAAGAGATGGCTTTGTACCCATGCCACCAAATTGTGTTCCCCTGCGCCTCTTGAGTTGTCAATAGCTTTTCTGCCGGTAATAATTTCTAGCAAAACAACTCCAAAGCTAAAAACATCTGATTTTAAGGTGAGCTGGCCAGTCATTGCATATTCGGGAGCACAGTATCCATAAGTTCCCATCACTCTTGTGGACACATGAGTGTTATCCCCCACGGGGCCCAATTTAGCCAAGCCAAAATCGGATAGCTTGGGATGGTAATCTTCGTCCAGAAGGATGTTTGAGCATTTTAGATCACGATATATAACTGGGGGGTTAGCTTTGTCGTGCAAATACTCTAAGCCCTTTGCAGCACCTGCAGCTATTTTCATTCTTGTATTCCAGTCAAGCCGTTTTTTATCAGGTGGCAGATCTGGCATAAGCATTTAATGATGATATCATTACCACAAAAGAAACAAGATTAAAGAAGTATGCAAGAAGGCAAGATGACTGAAAAATGATGATAATGGTCAATAGTAGTTGTATATGCAAACCATGTAGATGGTCTTCCAAAGATCCCAATGGCATGTATTCATAAACCAAAAGTCTTTGATCACCCTCTGCACAATAGCCAATTAAATTAACAAGATTTGGGTGATGGAGTAGGCTTAACATTAGAACTTCAACAAGGAATTCCCTGTTTCCTTGTAGCCCATTTCGATCGAGTTGCTTGATGGCAACTACCTGTACTCAACAAAAGTACAAATATCAGAACCTTCCTGCACCACCCACCAACGTAAAACTCAATGCGAGTACTATTTCCAGTATGTGATGAGTGTTGAAATTCAAAGCTGTACAGCATTTTAAATAAAGGCTATCAAACAACAACAGTAAATTGCATATTTAGTGTATTTCCTTTTTTCTTTAGATTTTGTAATCTGTGCATTACGTGAATGTGAGAGACATAGGGATAGAGAGTATTACAGCTTCACTTTCCTTCCTATATAATAAGGCTGCTATAAACAATACCAAATCTTTGCCGATAACTCCATTTCTTTCTGACAGTTTCAGTCTAATATATATACATACATATACACATACACATATATATATATATTTCAACAAATTCTCAGGCTAAAAGGTTGAATATATGATTTTAGCAACTGGAAATGAACAATAACAATTTTTTGCTCAACTCCAAAATACCAATGTCAATTATTTCTCAGACTTAAAAATGGATGAACAATTTCAGCACAAATGTGAAACCAATGGAGCATTGTTATAGCTTGATTTAATCTTCTCAACTGTAACATTCAACACAAGCTGCAATAGAAACAATGGAAAGGACAAGGAGGGTGCAAAGTCATTGCTAATATGCTTACTTGTTGTCTTCATTAGCAGTTATCCAGATTACTAGTAAATGATAAACTTTCGTCTTTTTTCTTAAAGAGAGTGACGTCATGAGGGCAACAATATTGGTAAAAAAAGGTTTCCACCCAAACTCATCCAATAGAATATGATAGCCATGTTAAACATATTAGGATTGCTCAATCTTGCAGCATAGATAGCAGAGATGTCCAAAGTTAGAGTTCTTGGATGAAAGAATAAAGCAATAGACCTTACRAAAACAAACTCGACTTGAGAATGTGTATGCTGCGTGAATGTGTAGACTGTAGAGTGATCAGAGTTTAAGGCAGTAACAAACTCAATTAATATCATGTTTACTCCATTGGAGAGAAAAAGAAAAAATATAAAACTGACCTGATTTATGCTATCCAACCGTCCTTTATATACTCGACCAAAACCTCCTTCACCTAAAAGACAGTCTGCTCTAAAATACTTTGTCGCAGCTGCCAACTCTCGGAATGTGAATGTAAATGTTTGTGCTGAAATCTGATCAGAATCCCCATCTTTTAGGGCCTCGTTCTTCCCATTAAATGTCGGCTTTTCTATTAAAAAAAAAAGAAAGAATGGGTTTACAAGAAGATATTCAATAACAAATTTTGCAAAGAAGTAAAAGGAAACTTCAATAAGCATCATTGATACTTATGAACAAAAAAAAAAAAATTCTTAAAAGAAAAACAGGAAGTATTTTAAGACAGTCTGATCTGAAACAAGATGTCATCAAACAGTCCACCGACCCAAGATCAAAACATTGATGCAACAAAACATGGAAAGAAATAGTAGGTATCACCAAAGAGAAAGAAGAAGAAGAAGAGAGAGACAGAGAGGGAGAGAACCGTGGAACCGAATTAAGTTTATAACAGAGCAAGTAATCCAGGCATTATCATACACAACAAAGCAACCCAACTCGAAATGGGAATTCTAAAAATTGGGTTTTATTTAAATCACCTAACAAACATTCTCAAACTTCACTGAAAAAAAAAAAAAATACAACAACAATTCGCTACAAGAAATTAAAATTTCAAACCATTTCAAAGAGCCTCCAACAATCCTGGGTACAGCTCAAAATTCCGCGAAGCAGCTAGCTCTGACTAAATTTAAGTCGAAAACAAAATCCAACAACTCATAAACAAAAACATACTTGAAGAAGAAAAAAAACACAAAACACAAAACAAAACCTCCCATTCAAATCTTCGTAAATCCCCACAGATGGCGTTGGCATTGGCATTGGCAAYGGATTTTCCGGCCGAAGTTGAGAAACTAAACTCCAGAGCGTACATTGGCAGGAAAACTCGAGTAGAATCTCGAATTGAAGCAAATTTAAGGAAGAGAAAGTGAGAAATTGTTTAACATTGTCCATTAAATTTACCTGAAGTGGATGGGATCGGATCGTCCTCCTTGTGAAGCTGCTTGGCCTTCTTATTGGAGCTTCCAGAACAGAGAAACCATCCCATTGCGTATTCTCTCTCTACCGTAGTCCACGGAGGAAGAGAGAGAGAGAAGGTTAAAATTCAGATACAAATACAACACTCTCTGCCCAGTGTATATATTATCTTTTTTTTCCTTACCGTCGTTTTTGCATAGATGTCCTCTAATTAGACAAAATTTCAAAAACGCCCCACATTTTATTCTTTTTGCATCGAGTACACAAAAGTGCTCGCTATTCAAAACAACAAACGTCGAGGATTCGTTTGAAATATTGCTTTATTTGTTTTTGAAAAAAATCTCACCGCAAGAAAAAAAAAAGTTTGGAATTTTTTTTTTATGAATTATGTGTAGTACAAATAATACTTTTTTTTTTTCGTTTTGATTGGAGTAGTTTTTGTTTTTGTTAGGTTAAGAGAAATAATAGTTCTCTCGTTGCTTTTCAATATATGTTAAAAAGTCAATAAGAATTTTTTTTGATGAAATTTGACCAAAAAGTTCATTTAAAAAAAATAGGTTACCAAAATATGCATTTTTGCATATCTATAAAAACAGTAGTAGTAGTAGGTAGAAGTTCAATTGAAACAATTATTTAAAAGTATAATATACGAATTTTTTAATATAAACATTGTGAGGTTTTTAATTTTTAAAAGGAAAATATGATAGCATGATGGATTATTTATACCAAATTATTCCCCAGATATAATCATGGTTGGGAGCAACATGGCATAAAATCTGAGGCGCCTTGTGTAAATTTATTAGTTTGAGACCTCATTTGCAAATATTTTATGCAATTTTATCTCTTTTATATACCAATATTTACTTTTATGTGATAATCGTCAATAACGAACCTACTACCATCATAAGAATTAATGATTATTTTAACGATTAACTATGACTAACTTATATTGAATTCATTCTCTATATTAAATTGTTTATATGCTATTTAGAAAATATTTTATTTAAATTATGCTAGATTTGAAACTCCAGAAGATTCAAGTAGATTGCTCTATAAGATGTTTTTCTTCTATAGTATATTTTTGTTTTAAAATTTGGGAGGACACTCCAACAAGGAAGAATCATGGGGCTTTTGTCCATATGCTTGCTACAGTGATGAGAGAATAAGAGAAGAGAATCGAGTATTATTTGTACTATCATTCTCAATTTCATATGATATGTCTCCTCTTAACTACAAAATATATTAGAATATAACATCACGAATATAAAGTAAAAATTCAAGGCTACAATCCTTTGGAGAATCCAATTTTTTTAAGTCATTATATATTCAGACATGGCAAAGATGGAAGATGTCAAACCTATACTTAAATTTAAAAGAAATAATATACATTATTTAAATTTACAATAATGACTCCAACAATGCATATCTTAGGAAATAAATATATATAAATAAAATAAAAAAGGGCATAATTTATATCTACATCGAGCTATGAAATTATTGAAAGGACCGTTGGATGCACGATCTCAAAATAACAAAGGGTGATGCAACATAGGAAATAATTTATCTTTAAAAAGTATATATAGCAAAATATATATTATTTTCCTTTCAGATTTTGGACCCAAATGAATTGGTTTACCAGTGAAATGCAAAGCTTTTGACCCAACGGTAATGTCCAAAGTTCTTGAGATTACAAAATAAATAAATTTAAATAATTTTTAGGCAAGTCATATTGAACCTATATCACTTAATTTATTCTTTTAAAAAATTAATTGTACATCAAGAATAAAATGTTGTTCTTGTTCGTTGACTTTCGTGTTCTAAAACTGTCTTTTAATGAAAAAGAAAATCCTTCTCTACCCAGCAATAAATAAATAAGGCAAAAACTCTCAAGAAAATTCTTATAGAGACGTCTTGACTCACAATTTTAATAAATATTTTGTGCAAAAAAAAAAACTGAGTAATAAAAAAACTAACCTACACTTGGGTTGCACTTATGAAAATACAAGTTTGTGTCACGTATTCTTAATTTGTATTTATGTATTTATAAAAATTTATATGCAATATAAAAAACCAGGTTTTAAACATTTGGAATTCGTAGACTCATAACTTAGCTGATAAGAAAAATATCTCTACGAAATGAAAAAAACAATTAAACCTTCAACTTCAAAATTATCTTATCTAGATGGATAGATAAGCACAATTCTTAGTCTTAGACTCTTAGGACTTTAAATACCCAATCTACCCCCCAAGAAACATTATTAATAAAATAAAAACCTTGGTGGGGTTGGAAGGAGGCTGGCATTGGATTTGTCAAAATTGGGAACAACCAAAAAAAAAAAAAAAAATATATATATATATATATATATATATTATATTGCCTATATAATAATGCAAAACACCACTAGTACTTAACTACACCGCTAATATTTGGAAATAATTCAAAATTCAGTAAATAAACTATGCTCATTCATAATGGTTCAAACCCAATCTACTATTCCACTAGATTATTAATTGGCCAGATAATGAGAGCAAGTGGCACTGCCAACTGTTGCCAAATGGCAAGAAACAGTGTCATTCACCTGTTTTTGGTCACCAACCAGTCACAGTAAACTGACACGTGTCCACCAACTGAATGCTCCAACTTTCACTTTCAGCCGCTAACCTTTTGAATAATGAAAGAGAGCATTCAATATGTAAAGTAAGGACACCTACAAAGCAAGCCATTATGGAGATTTGAATCACAACAACATTATATTTATATTACAAAGTTGGTGTAATTTAATTCACTGACATGGGCAGAGACAGGGCTAAGATAAGAGCCTAGTGGTCTTTGTAGGCAAAATATATGCTCCTAACTTCTCTGACCTGCTATTTTGAAATGAAATCAGTAGGGAATTCTCTAGAAGGCCAGCCATTAAATGGGAGCTGTACTTGGAGAGGAAGGCATGAGATGTTTCTTAATACAAAGATTATACCATTATTATCCTGTAATGTAATCTAATAATATAACCAAACAAACAAAGAATTAACCAAAAAATTGGTTCTACCTGAGATATATTTCTATGCTAATACACAAAGGATTAACAAATCTTAGAAACTATTGATTGAGGTGGTATAGATACAAGAAAATGTGACTCCAAGATGGTGTGTATTTGAAATTTGTATATATACGATACGAGTACCATTTTTCTAGATGAGAGTTCACTCCTTGTCAAGGAGTCCGTTGCCGTTGGTGTGTTTCTGAATCTGATCAACGCCTGGATTCTGTGCCTCTTCTTCAGTGGTTTTCTTCTGGACGGAAGCTTCCTCTTCGACTGTCTTGCTTCCTTCGTTTGGGTCCTCCACATTGGATGGTTTTCCCTGTGGGGCATCGAGCAAGCATGATGTTAGATCATTCGGTTCGAAGAGAACTGAAGGGGAATTAGTTTTCGAGATCACCGAAAATGTAGCATTTCGTCACATTAAGTCCATGCATACCAATATACATTTACAGTTACGTAAAATTAATGCTAAAAGTTCATTCATCAAACAAGATGATAATTGAAAAGAATTAAATTGGTAGCTTGAGTTTAAGGAGCGGGTCCCAAACTCCTAACAACCTAATTTAATAATTTAAATAGAGAGAAAAATTTAAGTAATTGACTACAAAGGATATCATTATGGGTGGGATCTCAGTTGTGCAGCCCATGACCTATTTTTGAAAACGAAGTCTCTGTCACTTAAAAAAATGCCTACTCCATAGACTAACCCACATGACAAAGTCAATATCAAGAACACTTCCAAGAAACAAAAAAGTCAAGTTTATGGCAGGGACTAATCATAGGCAAGAAAATTTACTCGTCCAAAAAGCTATAGTTCTCCTCGATGAAATGCAAACCCACATGTAAACTAAGCAAATTGAGGGGATGGTTACGTCCAAAGGTACATACCAACTACCCTTTGACACAATAGGCTGATCCCAAGAACAATGGGACCTGTAGTGCGTTCCTTTCTCGTAAAGAGATTAAGGTTATTGTCTGAATGGACATGTTATTAGTCTCCCAAAAAAGTCGGTCTCGTCATGTTCCTCTGTGCTAAAGTTCCTGTAGCATGGAGGCTGACAAAGTCCAGTCCTAAGTGACATAGAGAAACGTAGGAAAAAAACAAAGAAAAAATAACTAGGCCGGAGCAATCATTTCCTTCTCTAAATATTAATGCATTTGTGAATGCGTGCTACATACTCATTTTTATGAAGAAATAATACTTCCATGTGCTCCTGCCCATTGGCCATTTCAAAGGAATAAAGGGCAGGTGGGGGGCAAGGGATCCGAACCTGGTTGCGTCCCTACTTATTTTTCAAGAATGAGCTCCTGATTTATATCCCAGTTAGTGCTGGTAAGTCAAACGTATGGAATCAAAAATAATCACAGATCTTTTGTAACTTTTATGACTTTTCATTTTATTCATTTAATATTTTCATTTTATTCGGTGGACCATAAGGTAGTTACTCTATTAGATCAAGAAACAAAATTCTATTAGGACTTTGGATTCTTAGTTTAATAATAGACTTTATTCAGATGTGAGGGATTTTTATTAGTAAAATATAGAATGAATTTTCCAAGTCATGAGCTCATACTTTCCTACCTCCCTCCTCATTCTTCTCCTCTCTTATCTCCGTTCATCCATAAGAAGCAATCCTGGGAGGTGCCTCGAATTGTGACATTCTCTTCCCGTTCCTCTTCATTGTAGTGATTGATGGTTTGAGCGAACCCATTTCTTGGGGGATGGAGAAGTCTAATTGGAGGTTTAAGAATGAGAAAAGACAAGATTCATCTGACATATGCAGTTCGCTAACCACCTGTCATTTTATTCTCAAGCAAGAGTCATAAACATTCCTTAATAACATCCTCCCTGTATTTGGAGTGTCAGAACATAAAATTAATAAGGATAAAAGCTCGATTGTTGGGTAAATTCTGATCCTCTGAACTTATAAGATGGGAAAATCTAGCAGAATGTAGGGCATCAAATCATCCTTCCTCTGTATGTGGGTCTACGTTTAGGTTACAACCAAAGTCCTCAATATTTGGTATTCTGTTGTGGAAAAGGTTTAAAAAGGCTCTTTTGACTTTTTTAGATTAAAAAATGTAAATCACTCCTCCTCGAAACTACAAATTTCTTGCGAACCTAAGATCGAAAATCAGAGGATGGAATCGACAAATAGAATTTGTTCTATGCCCGCAACAGAACTAACAACATCATCCTTTTCCGCAGATGCTATATACCCTCGAAGGCAATTAAAAAGGCTCTTGACTTGGAAGAGAGCTTTCTTCTTTAAGGGTTTAGACATCGATACAAGCCGTATCAAGTGACTCCCTTTCCATTTTCAGGGCTCAGACTAGATAAATTCTTGAAGGACTTATCGTGGGATGGGGGGATGGGTGAGAGATAGAGTGGAGGTTCTCATCTGAATAGTTGGAAAGTTGTGTCTAGAATAAGTGGGGAAGGAGGCTTGAAATAGGTAATTTAAGTACTTCACTCCACACTCCCTCCTCTACACAAGGTCTTTGGGTTGCCTCTTGCTATTGTTGCAGTATTTTGAAGTAATTCTTCATCCAATATTTCATGATAGAGTATGCTTCTTTGTCGAGCCTTTTTTTTGGTGCCTTTTGGTACATTTAGCTCAAAATAATAGGTGGGTCCTTGAAGGTGTAATGGGTGTTTGGTAAAATGTTAGAAATACTACATGTTCCAACTCCTTTCTTGGGTGCTTTTTAGTCTTTCTATGATTTCAATCTTCCTATATTTACCCATTAAAGTTAAGGCTATGAAGAAGCTGATAAAGGACTTCTTCATCAGGAGCGGGAAACATAGATCAAGGCATACACTTGGCTAAATGGAGGTGTGGTCCTGGACTCCTCCCTTCTCCTTCAGTATGGTGGCTTTGGTATCGGTTCTTTTTTTTTTTTTGTGAAAGAAACAATTTCATTGATATATGAAATTACATGGAGCCCATATAAGGGAGTACAAAAGCCCATAGATGGGTTACAAAAGGCACTTCCAATTGGACAGGAGGGAAGTGTAGCTATAGTAAAGAAAAGTATGAGAAGTTTTACACCATGATATAGCTTTAAACACTATAGCATCAAAAAAACGCTCAAAAATTGTGACTTGTCAATGAAGAGAAACAAAGTCCTCCTCCTTAAGTGGTTATGGAGATATACCCCATAGGACAAAGCATTGTGGAGAAGAGTGGTTGGCAACAGTGTATCAAATATAATCAGATTGCGTATAACTGAAGCTAGTTTCTGCCGTTTGATAATTTCTTTACACTCACAGATGGTCTCATTGTATTTCCTACGATACAAAATATTACTTTTGCGTGACATAATAAATTTTTCTTTTTTGGAAAAATATTGATTACGTCATGTTATTAAATTTCTCTTTCTATTTTTATTCCTATTGCATCTACACAGATTTTATTATTATTTTTTTTTCTGGGCTTGCTAACTCACTGGATTCATTTTCGGGAGGATGATTGGGCTAAACAGCTCCCGCTACAGAGTGCTATTATAGCCTATCTTCGAGAAAAAAGTGCATTTTTGGGAGGGCGTTTGGGCTGTACTGCTCCCTCATTACAAATTGATACTTATAGCCTATCTTCGAAGAAAAGTGCCTCTATTTGTGATTGATGGAATGGAGCTGAACAAGATTGGAGGTTCGAGATTGGCAGCTGAGTTGCCCTCAGAGAAAATAGATTTTGTTGAATTAGGAGCTAGCCAGGACAAGGAGGTTTGTTCACTTCTAAATCAGCTTTCAGCAAGCTTACAGAGACCTCGCCAAAGCTAAAGACTACATATGTTAACAAAGTTTGAAGTTTGATGTCCCCAAGAAGGTTAAAGATGTTTCTATGGTCCCTTGCCTAAAAATTCAAGAGAAGCTCCTAAATAAATTCCCCAATTTGCCTATGTCCCCCCCTTTTGCCAGTTGGTTTCAGTTGTTTAAGTTTTTGCTCTTCAAGGGGGAATCCTTAGATCACATCTTCCTTCGATGTTCTTTTGCTTACAGGGGCAGGTCTTTCATTTTGAGTTCACTTGGCATATCCTTATTTCAAATTTTACCTATATTCAAAGCCCTCACGGGCTGGAGATTTAAGGGTAAAGCTTAGGTTCTTTGAAATTGTCTACAAGATCTGTTCAGCGGCTTCTTAGGAAGGGGAGAAATAAGATTTCAAAAGAAAAAAAAAACATACTTAGATTCTATCATAATATAATACAGTTCACATCTTCATGTAGAGCTCCCAGCACATAAAATTCTTCTGTAATCATAGTTTTATGATCAACCTTAACTGGAAGACTCTTCTTTTCTGGCTCTTTTGGGCAAGGGTTTTCACTTCCCCAGCCCTAGGGCCTCCTTTTTTCTGCTGTTTTCTTTGTAATACAGTCACTTATCCAAAGAGAGAAATATTTTTTTAATTGTCAACAATTAGAATCCTTTCATGTAATTATATTTTGGCAGCTCCTGTGTTTGGTGGTGGCCTGTGATCTGTGTTCTTGGGGATGGTCTGCGTTTTTGTATCCCTTCATTGAAAGTAATTTACTGAGGGAAAATTGTGAATTCTATATTTTATTTTATTTTTTAAACCTTTTAAGAATTAAAAAAGACATTTCTACTTTTCAACAATTATTGAAAAGATGTATGATAATTTTTTTTGCGAAAGAAACAATTTCATTGATAACATGAAACTCCAAAGTCCCATAGAGGGATTACATGAAGCACTTCCAATTGGCTATAAGGGAAGAGTAACTATAGCGATGGAAAAGAGGAGAGCCTTTACACCATGTAATAACTAGATAGACTATAGCATCAAAAAGTCGCTCATAAGGGAGAAATTTGGCATTGAAAGTTCTTTGATTTCTTTCTCTCCAAAGAAGCCAAAAGAAAGCTCGAACGAAATTCATCCAGAGAAGCTTTTTTTCCTTTTTAAAAGGGTGGCCTGCAAGTGTGGATGCAATGAGGGGAGGATCTGTTGGCAATACCGTTGACCAACCAAAAGCGTTGAGGATGAAGTCCCAGAAAACTGATGCATATGGACATGTGACAAAAAGATGCTGCTGGGTCTCCAAATTGGATTGACAGATTGAGCACCATTGGGGGGATAAAGCCATATGTGGCAGTCTTCTTTGAAGTTTATCATTAGTGTTTATGGCACAGTAACTGAGCTCCCAAAGAAAGAATTTCACCTTTTTTGGGTAGAAATCTTTCCAAATGACGTCAGCAAGATGGGTTGAGGGGTCCAGGTTGTGGTGTGTTAAGTCCTTAATCAGGGAATTGGTGGAAAAGATAGCTTCTAATTTCCATACCATGATGTCAGCTCTTGTGGACAAATGGACAGCAGAGAGCTGCAGGTTGAGAAACACCCAGTCAGCAATTTCTTTATCCTTTAAATGTCTTCTAAGACCCAAATTCAAGCAGCTAGATTCTTCCTCCCATAGATCCCTTATGGATGCCTCTTTCTTCAAGGATAAGGCAAAGAGAAGGGGCATTTGTTGTTCCAAGGTTTCAGCAGTCAACCAAGGAGCTTTCCAAAAAGGAATGTTGCGACCATCACCGATTTTGTAGGCCAGCCGATCAAAAACGAGGTTTTGTGACTTGATAATTGCTTTCCATGGCCCTCTACTAGAAGGAAGGGAGGTTTGGATTGGTTTAAGGTTCCATGTGGATCTTCCATATTTAGCTTCAATCACCCTTTTCCAAAGAGCCGACCAAAGAGCCGATCCCTCTTTTATGTACCTCCAAACCCATTTCGCATGAAGAGCCCTGTTTTTCTGCCTCATGCTTGTCATTCCCAAACCCCCATCAAGGATTGGCCTTTGAACAATGTCCCATTTGACCAAGTGCAGTCCATTGTTTTCACTATGACCCTTCCAAAGAAAGTTTCTGATGATCTTATCTAGGGATAGAGCAACTTTTGATGGCATAGGGAAGAGAGAGAGATAGTAGGTGGGGGAGGTTTGATAATGTTGCTTGAATGGGAAAAGATGTATGATAATTGATAAGCAATTTTTAAATATTTAGTGAATATTTAATACAAATTTATCACATCATATTTATTTATCATACAACTTTAAGGTTGAGGTTGATTAAGAGATTTCCTAAAATATTAGAATATTATTAAAGATGATGAAAATTGTCTTCAAACTCGCAACTCTATAGAAGTCCATAAATTTGCAGTAAATGGAAATTAGGTACTTCAAGGAGGAAATATTATAATGAGCAAAAAGACTAAACCTCTATATAAAGTAAGAGGAAATTAGGCAGTAACCTTGTTTTTATCACGCCAGCCAAACCCAAATGGTCGACCGAGCAAGCCTATTTTTCTCATAGGGAAGTCCTGCGCAGATTCTTGACTGCTACGCAATGAAGAGTCTGATGGCAATGATCTGAAAAGTAAAGCCTGATTTTAACTTAAAATGTAGATTTGATTTACAGAATAAAAATGAGTGTAAAAAATGAATAAAGATCACAAGCTCGCCCCACAACTGTAAATATAGGTTTTATAAATGAACACATTATCTTCTGCCATGCTTTTCTTTTTATCGTACTACTAACCCTAAATTATTACCACCAAATTATGGAAAATCAAGATAAAGAATATTATTATATTAATAATTTTAAAGGACACTAAAAGGAAAATCTGAAAAAGAAATGAAAAATCAATAAATTCTGAGACAAATTTAATAGAACCATAACTTCCACAATTATTTGGATTAGAAATTATATATTCCAACTTAAACAAACTAAGCTTCCAATTCATTATCAGTAACTAGAGACAGAATAGAGCCAAGGCAGCTGAAAAAGATGTGATTTTAAAGAAAGTCAATTACACACCGCGGAGAATGCACAGACCGGGGAGAAGGCTGTGCTTTGAGTTGGCCAGATTGGTACTGCAAAGTTGCCTCCAGCATTGATTCTGCCATAACTGCTCTCTTCTCCATTTCAGCAAGTGCGGTAGTAGCTTGTTCATACTTTTCCTACACAAACACAGTCATCCAAGCACAAGGTCAGCACAGCAACAATTGATCCAATTTCATAGCAAGAGTTCCGCACCGTAACCTAATACTCCAATTCTTAAATTTTAAAAAAATATAATGCTACTTTGAAGTAAACGGTATCATAATCGTATAATACAATTAAAAGATAAATAATTAGAAGACTCTAGCCTAAGGGTTTATCCCTTTAATTTGTCAAAGGCTTTGTATGTCATATAAGCAATTGGTTATAACCTTCTCAATAGCCAAACCTATTATTATTATTATTTCTTTTTAATAAGAAACCACGTTTTCATTGAGAAAAATGAAAAGAAGAACAAGAAGAGCATACAAAAAAAACAGTCCTGCAAGAGGACGCCCATTCAAGAAAATGGCTCCAATCCAAAAGAACACCCATTCAAGAAAATGGCTCCAATCCAAAAGAATAACACCTAGTTGATCATTACAAAAGGCCTCAGAGATCAAACCTACAAAGAAGTATTATATCTAATAAGATCCAACAACATCCACAGATTTTTCTACCCCTAAATATTCTTTTGTTCCTCTCCAGCCAAATACCCCACAAGGTAGCCAAGAAGCAAGCCTGCCACAAAAAGTGACCCTATCATGAAATGGAGGGGACGGCAGCACCTCCTCCATCATCGCCCTATAGCCAAACTTATTATTGTTCATAGCTTCTAAATGGAGTTTAATCCTTCTGGGATTATTCATTTTATTTTGTTCTTGAGAGGAAAATAACCTTCTCAATTGGTCGATTTCAAGATTTGTGAACTAAATTTAGGTCTCAGAACTAAATTCACCAAACTGTCCTTGTCACCAGCATCCGAGAAGAGGATGTCAACCATATGGCAAATCCTTTAGATTGTGATGCAGTAAGCTGGCCTTAAATTACCTTGAACTTCTCTTGGGTGGTAATCCTGGATCTGCATCCTTTCGGCCGTCAGAGTGACAGAAAGAAATTCTGGTAAACTTTTTAAGTGGAAAAGGTCCCTTACTCTGTAAAGTAGTGGTAGATTAACTCTTGTACAAGTGCTTCTCTCAGATAAAACCTCTCCTCCAAAGATTGCTCACCAAATTGAAAAATTGATGAGAAACTCTCTGGAAAGGTGTGATGCCAAAAGCACTATAGTCACTAGGTTAATTGGGCTACAACTAAACCTACTAATGTAACCTATACCTCAATTGAGCTATGCATTGTCAATATCAGAAAGAATATTTGCACTCTCTCATGAAGTCAATTAGAAGATTCCCCTTGGATCATAGTTTATAGGCTGATACCATGGAAGGGTAAACTATGATCCTTTCTTAGGCATATGCCCTTTTTTGTGCAAACTTTACTCAGAGGCTGAGACTAGAGAATAGTTGACAATAAGCCTCATTCATATCGTTTCTACTTAATGAACTGGACTTTGGATAATGCAGGAACTTTTTCCTGCAAATCTCTATTTTTTCTTATTAAATATCTGCTTTTTTGTCGATCCTAACTCGAGTGGATAAGGCACCTAAATACCATTCCAAATGTCAATGGTTTGATTTCTCACCTCGCAATCATTGCACTCTTAAAACTATCTGCTTTTCTAATATCCCTGAAGTGCTCAAATCCATCAATACAATGATTGAATCCATGGAATCCTCGTATAATCCTATCTCTCCAGTAGTGTACAAATTGTTATTCTAGCACAGAGAATAGTCATCATCGTTCCTCCATTTTCCCTTTGCTTTGTAAGTCTTGAAAAATAATTCTCAACTCTTTTGAGATACAATGTTGAATGTCTAGAAGTGTTCAAATAAAATACTTGAAGCTTGCCGAGTGGTGTAAGAATGGGGACAAAAGTTAAGTCCTGCTTTTCGTGATACTTTTGAGTATAGAGAAATGCATAAATTTTTCAATGATACCTCTACGTATGCAACAGAATTTATGGGGTTGTTCCATTTAAACCAGCAGGCCTGGTGGCATTAGGGCATGTGAAAAAAAGTATAGGAACTCAGAGGGATAAGTTCAAATCTCATGATAACCACCAGCCTAGGATATTAAAATCCTATCCATTTCTTGACAACAATCTAGGATACTAAAATCCGACAACAAAAATTTTGTAGGGTCGAACAGTTGTCTCATGAGATTAGTTGAGATGCATGTAAATTTTTCCACACTTACAAATATAAAAAAAAAAAAATATGATTAATTGTGTCGATATATAAAGGAAAACAGATAACTTGAAGGTGGTGCTGCAAAGAAAAAGATATCCTATTAAATCACCTAGAATTTTCTTTTTAAAAAATATACAAATACATCAGGCCTGGTGGGGTTGTTCCATTTAAACCAGCAGGCCTAGTGGCATTAGGGGATGTGAAAAAAAGTACAGGAACTCAAAAGGAATAAGTTCAAATCTCATGATAATCACTTGCCTAGGATATTAAAATCCTACCCATTTCTTGACAACAATCCAGGATACTAAAATGCTACAACAAAATTTTATAGGGTCAAACTGTTGTCTCATGAGATTAGTTGAGATGCATGTAAATTTTTTCACACTTACAAATATCAAAAAAAATATGACTAATTGTGTCGATATATGAAGGAAAACAGATAACTTGAAGGTGGTGCTGCAAAGAAAAGATATCCTATTAAATCACCTAGAATTTTCTTTTTAAAAAATATACGAATACATCAATTATGTATGACCAGCCTGGTACTCAAGACGAGTCTGTCTTTTTTTTCCCCAAAAAAGAACTTTATCACAAATCTCAGAATATGCATGTAAGCGAACTGACATTGAAGGATTGCATAATATAAAATGATTGACAGGAGACAACCTGAAGCATTTGAGCCGCATATCTTTGTGCTGCAGAGTCTTGCTCAGCAAATCTTCGAGCATCTTCAGTTAGTCTTTGCTCTTGTTCCACCCGCATCAAGACCTAAGGCAAAGCGTGGATCCTCATAAGTGAAGAAAGATAATCAAAATTACACAAAAAAGGACAATAATGAAAGAAACCTGAAGCATTGCATTTTCCTGTTCCTGTTTATCAGCGAGAGCCTGCTGAAGCTCAGCAACCTCTTGTTCCAATTGTTCAACCTGCACACCAACGGAGTTCCTCAAACAAATAGATCTCTAGCAATGTCTAAAAGTAAACACTAATGTTCTGTTTGGGTATTTTCTCTGGACCATTCTCAAATAACTGTTTTCTATTTTTCGTTAACTTGTTATTTTTATAAATTAAAAAACATAATGAATTTGTCAATATATGTTAGAAAACTATTTAACGTTGCATATTAACAATTACCATTTAAAACAACAACAAAAAAAACATACGATAACAGAAAAGAAAAGAAAAAAAAATTGATTTGTTTCTATTTTATATAATATCCTATCAAATGACTTTTATTAATGAGAAAACAATTTTTAAAAAAAACAGCAAACAAACTGCCAACTTTTTACATAACAAAAGCAAAAAACAGTTTTAGTAACAATTCATCAACTAGCTCTAAATCTCTAGTTCAGAAGGCCATGCATAGAACTAACCGTGTGAGCAATGGATGGTACTGGATATATTCCTTAATGCTTCAGGTTTGTCTTTGAACTTGAGTAAAACTTCTCTAATTGGGATTCATGTGGAGGAAGACATCCTTCAGAATATGGCCAAGAGCTTGGGCTGTAAAGTGGAGAAACTTCCGGTTTCCTACTTGGGCATTCCCCTGGGAGGTAATTTTAAGAAGAAATCGTTTTGGGAAGCTCTTATTGACAGAGTGAGGAAGAGAATTGAAAAGTGGAAGAATCTCCTTCTTTCGAAAGGGGGAAGGTTAACTCTAGCTCAGTCGGTTATTACCAGTTTACCCCTCTATTTTTTCTCTATTCTAAAAGCTCCGAAAGGGGTTGTTAAGTAGATAGAGAGGTTGACTAGAAACTTCTACAGAACGGAGGAACTCTTAAAAGGGGCTTGCACCCACCTGGTAAATTGGGGGAAAACAGGCCTCCCCTTGCAGTGTGGTGGGCTTAGTATAGGGGATCTACAGCAGCGGAATAATAGCCTCCTTCTAAAGTAGCTTTGGAGATTCACTCAAGAACCACACGCCTTATGGAGGAGAGTGATAGTCAGTATTTATGGTGAGGACAAATACGGATGGGGTACTCTCCCTCCCAAAGGTAGTGCTAGAGGCAGACCGTGGTATGAGATCGCCAAAAATAGTACCTTCTTCTTCAAGTTTCTGAAGTTCAAAGTGCAAAACGGGATTCGTATTAAATTCTGGTTGGACACATGGGTTGAAGAAAGGC
>NW_019104500.1:1230347-1266453 GCF_001995035.1 Momordica charantia | reverse complement strand
GAACAATTGGAAAGAGTTGGTCTAGTTTTTGGGTGGGGTTGCCTCTACCCCAGCCCGTTCGCTGTATCTTTCTTTTGTGATTAATGAAAGTTTCTCTAAGTTTCTTATCAAAAAGAAAAATTCCTACATATCACTTGCAGAGTACTCACATACAATAATTAACAGAAAAAAGAAAATGGAACAAAAATGGAAGAATTCTAAACAGGAAAATGGTCAATGCCACCTCATATTAGATGCTGTAATGAGTCATCCGTCAATAAAAGGAAGTAAATAGCTATATTCATAAAGGAAAGTTGACGCCAAAAAAGGTTTAAGATTAATACAGAAATCTTCAGTCAAAAGCATGGGATGCTTAACACGGAGGAAGCAAGGAAAGAACTTAAGTATTAAGGAATTTTTAATATACCCTAGCACTCAACTGCCGACGATTATCCTGCTTAACCATCTCCATCAAAGCAGTCTCCAGCTCCTCCGCTCTGATAAAATGCAGAAAGGTCACAAAGAGTTGTGAAACAAGAAAAACATATTAGAACGCAGGTAAAGGTAATTAATATAACTGTTATCTAGGTAACCAGTAAAACTGTATTCTGAACACCACTGCACCAAACAGAACTAGACATCATTCTAATTACTTTCAGGATCTTTGTCTCGTTTTTCAAACTTCTCTTGATCATATGTGCTGATTCCTTGTCATCTCTCATCTTCAGGATTATGATGCATATCTTTCTTCACTAATGAGCAATATTCAGAGTAAAACTCAGTTCTTTTACTGATGAAAATTCCAGATGCCTAGATGGAAGGACATCGAAGGTTCTTTCTCATGCAAATCCATTTTGAATTACTTGAGATATATTTGGTAATGGTTTTAACCATGAAAAGTGATTTTAAATGCTTAAAGATTGTTTAAAACTTGTAAGCCGCACACCTTAAAGAGGACACTTCACTCACTTTGCTTCGCACCTAGTCATGCCCAAGTGCAAACATACACTTTCTTACACCAATCTCTCTATGCATACACTTCCCCTCACTAGTCTTTCTCAACATGCAGTTTGTCACTCCTGTCAACATAATAATTTCTCTCAATACTTATCTCTCTCTACAAATTTCTTACTTCTGTCGTACTAGTTAGCACACACGCAACACGTATTTCTGGTCTTTTGATGGTACATTCAAAAGGCTCTTTTTGTTCTAATTGAATTAACTTTAAAAGAACAAGTCTATGCCAAAGTTGTGAAGTTTTTTATTCAATAATGGTTTAGAATAACTTGGTCTGATTTAAATAAAGAATATGTACCTTAAAATAGCAGATCGCTTTTCCTCCAACAATTTACACAATTCAACCTTTAACCATATTACCTGCACGTTGTTGGTAAGAGTTCAAGTCAAAGCTGACAATGAAGGTTCTTTTATTTACTAGCTCTTGGAATTTAAATATCATTCAAAGTTTATCTCTGTGGAAATAAAGTCAAGGAATTCATTTCAAATTACTGATTCTAACTATATATATGGAATTAAGACATGAATCAATCCTACAGCAAAATCCAGAACATTTGAAGAACCTCAGAGACTATTCAGATTCCAGCATATGTCATTTGGGTCATGATTTCCCTTTCCTAACAAGTTAGAACTTAGAAGCCAATAACTTGAACGTCTCTATGACAGAAAAGATGTCCATATTATAATAAATGACCTGCTCTTGAAGATCAGGAACAGAATCAACCTCATCTTCCCCAGTCAATGAAATAAGAATATCATCAGCATTGGTGGACCCAGACTCCGAGCGCGACAAATCACCATTTATTTGTGAACCATTCTTTGTTTCTATCATCATTGATTTTGAATCATGCTTAAAACTGTAAAGCTTAGAAGCTAAACCCTGAGAATTCTTCCAAGCTCGAAGCCCCTTGGATCTTTCCTCAATAGTGGTGACTACAGCAGGTCTATGTTTAGTTCTCAGCTCCCTTAATCTAGCTTCATTGACATTTTGGAAACCCATACAAGCAGTCAATACAAGTTGACTGCTATCAAATGTTGAGCCAGCAAGTGACTGCAGCAAAGTCACAGCATCTCCCGCGTCCTTTGTAGTAACCAAAGCAGGGCCTACACGTAACTGAGAACCAAATGAAATTTCACGAAGCATAACAATCTATGGTAGAGTATAAACTGTTGTATGAACAAATAAATAAACGATATGTTTCAAAAAAAAATAAATAAATAAACGATATGTTTCAAAATAAATAAATAAATAAACAATAAATGTAAAGCAATTGCTGGGATCCAGTACCATATAGCTCCATCAGTGCAAGTGCTGTTCTGAAAAGCATGACACGGTTTCCTTCAAAAAGAAGAACATCCCAAACTCGAAGAACTGAAATCAAGAGAAAGGGAAAGGCTCAGATGACAGACGACTTCATGGAATATCCACATAATTAAATAATGACAATGTGAGTAGGTGTCAGCAAGATATTACACCACATGGAGGTTAGATATATTCAAGTGAACAAATTCACCAGAGAAAAAAATAATTAAAAAGATACAGCATAAAACCTGACCACTTTCCCATGGTAGCATGTTCATAAATATGGTTAGGAACCACGGCCCCGTAACCCATGCCACCTGCACTCCGAGGTAATCTAGATGATTGACTGCAGAAGAAACAAAAATAAATAAATAAAACTAAGCACCAAGAAAAATTTCGAACATAAAGAACACTTTGTTGCATTCAAAGTCAATGAAAAAATAACATGAATATACAAACCCATTTTAGGAAATCTCTCACGCACCAACTCCTCAAATACAAGTTGATCTACCTAATAAAAAGAGGAACCATCAGAATTGTTGTTAGTATTAAACCTGCTACATATTGTAAAAAAATTGTAGAATAAATAAGGAAAAAAACAGATAAGAGCAAAGCCAATAACTTAACCGAAAAGATAACATACTTGAGATTCAATCATTTCCTCTGAGTAATACCCATCAAAGTAGTCATCAATAATCCCCATTAAGGTCCTAAAAGATTTTTCAGACAAATGCGAGTGTATAACCGATTAAATTGTAATATAGTCTTATAGAGAGATTATATTCTCTAAAAAGCTCCATATGCAGCACATGCACAGGTTATGGCTATATACTCCTCTAGAAAAATAATACTAAAGAAAAGAAGGAACTTGCTAACATGCTGCCATAAATTTACCCACATTCCATCAGCAAAAGGCACTCTGATATAAGTGTAGACCTACTCACCCACCCCAGGTCACGTGACAATATAGAGAAAACAGCAAGAAGGTGAAGAAATAGATCATGTCTGATGTCCGCAAAAGAAATCATGTCAAATAAGCATGAAAGCTTACCAAAAAGCGTTTTCTTCAGGCATGAGAAGCAACAATAAGCCAGCAAAGAAATTCATGGCCTGAAGACAGAAAAATTGAGCTATCAAGATACGCGAGAGAGAGAACATGAGACGAGTTTCTTTGATTGAATACAATATCAGATCCTATAAATCTACTGTGAATTAGAACAGCCAGCACAAACCATGCAGTTAACGGACACCAATCTGAATGTACAAGTAAAAGATTGAGTATTACTCAACCCCGAAAGGCTTCATGAGTTTCAGTGTTCCAAAGCCTTTTTGCCAGTGCTGCCTAAGGAATTTTCCACAATCCAAATAAATATATTTGCATCTTTAAAAAATTACCTGACAATATCCAACAGAGGGATTATGTCGAGCATATGCAGTCAGCAAACGCCTTAATGCATTTCTACCATCCACATCCAGAGCTGGATGACCAGGAAAAGTGCGAGGCAAATCCTGCATTTAAAAGGATGATAGAAGGGGGGTTGTAAGTACACTGAGTGTAGAAATACTTGGGGAAAAAGGGAGTGAAGACAATGCAGAGACCTTTTCAATTTGCCCTTTCCATTTCTCAGTTGTACATACAGAGTCTGTAGATGACCCTTTGCTGTTGCTGTCTGATTGAAGACTATGATTTTCCACGTTATTCTCAGAATTTGTATCTGAGGCTAGGAGATCTGTGTAATACTTTTCAACCCTCCTCGCTCTAACTCCCACAAAAGTCTGCCAAAGCTGAAATTGCACATAAAAAGGCAATTGAGAATTTTAGACTGAAGAACCCCTTGATAGGAATAGGAAGTATGATAAAGAGAAATCCTACCTCACCCCGAAGAGCCATTGGCACCCCACCTCTCACGAGGACCTCCAACTCCTCTCTCCATGGAAATGAAGATTCAACAGGCAACAAAATAGCAGGTATACCTACCACAGGGCCATTGACATTGTCACCTGAAGGAGCCTCCTGTGCTGGATCAGACTTCTCCACGTCATAAAACTCATCCTCAGAGTCCTCCTCAGAGGCTCCACGAGGTGATCTAGCCTCTTCTATAGTAGTAAGCAACTTTCTGGTTCCAGTGTCATTATTATTATTTGATAAATCTTTCTTTTTCTTTACACGAACACTCATCATGGCTTCAATTTCTCGAAGTGATGGTCTAATTTCAGTCCATATCTGGATCTTGTGAATCTTTGTATCCTTTTCTGATGGTACATCATCACTTTTCAAGCCATTTGCATTCTGAGGGATATTACTATCATCAAACCCTGAATTCTGCCTGTTTGGATCTTCTCGTTTAGTGTCCTCATCTATACTAGAATCTATCTCTTCCTTGACAACTTCTACATGTGATGTCTTTTTGTTGTCTTCCACTGATAACTCATTAACAAGTGACTGAGCAGACTCTGCTTGACGGTCCAGGAAAGACTTCCATTTTTCTGATCTTTCCTCCTCTTCCTCCTAAGTTACATGTACATTGAATGAGCCAGACACTATATGCATAATTTGTTTTTTTGGCAAAATTTATATTGTAAACAGTAAAATCCTTAAGTTCCCATTTTGTAAGTTTCGGGAAGAACATTTGTAAGTGGAATAGAACCTTGTAGATATTGGCATATTCTCGGTAACGTTGTACATGCTGAGGTCTCACAGCAAATCCATATGCGTCCCTGTATCAATATCAATCAATTTTTCAATGCACAAAACCCGTCTGTACATTGTGCTATATAAAAGAAAGACAGGACAAGTAATTTCTTGATGTATTTACAAAATGGAAACAATTCAAAACTAAGCCTAGCGTGAAATAGAAGCAGATACCACAAAGGTGAACTTCCAAGAGTAACCGAGTTTAAGTTACCTGCCATCATCCTCCAACGACTGGCTATTTAGACTAGACAATAACATATTCAGAATGCCGAATTCCAGTTTCCATGGCGTTCGGCATAAACAAAGCACAGTTTCAGTTTCGAATTACACGCATATGCAGATTGAGTCTCGAAAACGTACACTAATCAGCAAAGAAATCCACTGTTCGAATCACGATTATTCATTCATTCATTCATTCATTCGTACAATAAAAGCACGACTTCTCCACGACTCCTCCACGACTCCAAACACGAAAGAACAAAAACCAAATTTCAGAAAACAAAACAAATGCTCGTCAAATCCAATCACAAAGCCACCTAAACCGAAACGATCGGGATATCCAACGATGCAAAGCTAACAAAATAAACGCGTGCAATGCTGTTACGCAAACGGAAATCAGTTAGATCAGATAGAGAAAGAAAAAAAAAAACCCTACGAATGACGGACACATTGATTCGGATTCCCATGATTTCGGAGCACGTGGAGCTATCAAAATCGATGCCAGTCTAGAAATGGAAACGAAACAAGGCATTTTGATTGTACCTCTTGTGATCGAAGGTGACGAAATGGTTCGCGGCTTTGCTGGCAGCCTTCATTGGCGAAGATTGAACCACACAGAGAGCTTCCCGCGGAATTGAAGGTGGAGATCTCGGACCTCCCTTGATTTTCTGCAACTGAATTCGCAGAGAGAGGGAATCGCCGAATCGGAGTGTACTTGTAGCGAGCAACTGAGAGAGAGGAGAGAGGAGAGAGTGAAGCACATGGAAATGGCCGAAATTAGCGTCACGTCATTAGGGGAGGCTGGCTCTGGTAACTTAGCACAGAGTCCAAGATAATGAAACGAAGCAAAGGGGAATTATAACGTACTGTTTTTTTTTTCTTTTTTTGAGCTTTCTCGATTTTTGTGTCCTTTCTCGTAATTTCACAGTGCCAGAAAAACAAAAATAAAAATGAAAGTGTTTGCTTTGCTTCTCTGATTTGGACACGTCAGCTCGTGAACTTTCGGATTGGGGTCCATCTTGCCATTGGATCGCTCGATCGCACCGCCGACAATTCTCAATTTACTTTTTGTGGTTTTAATTTTTTCGTATTTTTCTTAAACGATGATGATTGTATTTTTTTGTGTGAATTTACTTTAGTTTTTTCAGGTCTTTTGAGGTAAAATTTATGTTTCTTGTTTTCGATTTCCCTTTTTAACAAGTGAACATAAAATTATGCAAGTTCCATAGGATAAAATAATATTTCTATTTATATTGTGTAACAATAAATAATAGACTTATTTTTGTTATTTCTAAAATTTTCATACAACTTTTTAAAATACTTATAAAAAATAAGAAACTATAAATATAAATATAAATAGTTATTAAATGTTTAAATTTTTTAATAAAATTAAAAACTAACGTTATAAAAAAATAGTTATTAAATATTTAATTTTTTTAATAAAATTAAAAACTAACCAGAAGAATGTTATCAAATTTGCTCTTAATATCAATATTTGTTTCCTTTCTTCTGAATATTAGTTAAATTATAAATTTGGCCAACAGCAACATATATCTTTGACGAAAAATAGTTCAAATCTCTATCTAATCTAATTTGTTGTTGGACTAAAAAAATATGTATACAAATTTGGTCCTTAAATTTTATAAATTATTACTTATAATTGGTCCCTAAACTTTAAATATAGTATTTAATAGATTTTAAAAATAATCTAATATATTTATAAATTTTTAATTTTGTATCTCATAGATAAAATAATATACCAACTAAGACAAAAGCCAACAGTGAGTCTGGTAGGTGGGTATATCAAACAAAAAATTAAACATTCACCTTTAAGGACATATTAGACACTTTCTAAAGCTCGATACCTATTATAGACACTTTTTAAAGTTAAAGTAAGTTATTAGACCCAACTTAAATTTGTAGTTAAAAAAATAAATAATTTTCCTACACTTTTAATTCATCAAATTTCACCCTAAGATAAGTTTGTAAAATCTGACCTTAAACATGAATAAGTTGCATTTTTTACCATAAAAACCATATATATATAACATTATTTGAAAAGTTCAACTTTTCACGAAATTATTATTTTTTTTTTTCGATTTATTTATTTTCATGGGTAGCCTTTTCGTAGAAACTAGGATTCGCATAAACAATTAAATATTTTACCATAAAAAGTCGTCTTTGAAAATTCGTAAAAGTACTTCTCACAATTAATAATTTCCGTCACCTTGAAGTTACATTTATAAAAAACAATAGTAATAAAATAAATGCATTTGAGGAGCAGAACATAAAAGCTTTTTTTTTTTTTTTTACAAAACAAACTTTTGTCAAAAACACATTTAAATCTTTCCGGTGGGTATCTATTTATTATTATTACTACTTTTTACATTTGGAATCGGTGGGTATCCATTATGCTCGTGAAGGATAAAAAGGTGAATAATTTAAATTGGGATAAAATGACTTTAATAGCCCTGGGAGAAAATGAAAAATATCCGACATGTCGATAAGGATTTTCGGGACGACGTGGGATTTTCTCTCTTTTTTTTTTTATCCAAAGTTTTTATCATGCGTGGTAAATTACGCTTCATTCTACTGTTAATTACCAGACAACCCATGTGGGTTGAGTTGTAGTTATTGGGTGATTCGTGGGTCAATCTGCAATTCGTTTTTCTTTTTACTATTATTGTTGTTTGTTTGTTTTTGTCATGCGTTTTCAGAGCTTCAACTTTGGTTCTGCGAACTTGTCCCCCGCACTATGAGCGAGAGATTACTTATTTAATAGTTTTTTTTCCCTCTGAAAATCAAATTTTTTTTTCCTTTTTTTTTTGATAGCCTCTGAAAATCAAAGTTATTTAATAGGTTAAACTTTGAAATTTGTATCATATCAATAAAATTTAAAAAATCTCCAACAAATTTTAAACATTTAATTTCACGATTAATAAATTTAAATAGTTTTAAAAATATCTATCAACTCTCTCCATTTTTTTCCCTAATAAGGCCTTAATTTTTTTTTAATTTTGTATCTAATAGGTCTTTTACTCAGTCGATGTTTTTAAAAATTTAAAGATTTATTTAACAGAAAATTGATGGACGATAATTTTATTAGATACAAATTTCAATTTTGTGTTAAATAAGTTAGATATGTACCTTTAAAAGTACACGACTAAAATGACACCAATCTCTAGAATAATATAATTCAATAGAGGACAAAAATTCAAACCATTTGAATGTTAGTAATAATTTGACCAATTAAAATATGTTAAGGCTAAAGTTTGATTCCGGATCCTTTGTGAATAAGAATGGAGCTACAAATTTTATGAAATATAGTCATTCTAACTCTTTTATATATTAAATTTCAATTCTAAGAATATAGGATGGCAAACTATTAAAAAAACTATGATATTTTAAGTATTTTATATATTTTTTTGAATTATTACAGGTTAAGTGGATAGCCATTGCTCATTCTCTTCTTCTTCACCCCTATTTTCCAAGCTTCAAGTTGAGAAATTTAATTTTGTGTAATTTGTTTGAAGTTTGAATTTGTATAGTTGTAATTGAATTATGTAGAACAATAGAATTTTTTCTGAAACTCGAACCTGGATCTCAGGTGTTTAGCCTCTAGTCACTGAACCAACACTCGAAGGTACACAAAAATTGTGCTTTAATTTTCAAATTGATGGTTCATAAATGTCATTTACAAAATATATATTAAATTACAATTTTAGTCCTAACTTCTCTATCAAACATAATTTTAATTTGGTGCTTCGGGTTTTAAAAGTTTTAATTTAATCATTATGGGTTTAAATTTCCTAATTTGATCATTAGAGTTTGATTAAATTTAATATATTACTTTTAAATTGTCTTTCATACCTCACATAATCTCCTTATATTTTTTACTTGGTGAGACAAAATAAAGTACATCACATCACCTCTACACAAAAGAAAAATGTTATCATCACGAAGAGACCGACAATTTGTGAGGTTTGACTAAACTGTAAGGACTAAATTAAAACTAAATTCACCTCATATGTACTAAATTGAAAATTTTTAAAATACAAGGACCAATTTGTTACCCATATTTGTAATTTTCCTTGAAAAATAATGTTTAATATAAAAGACAGATTCATTTATATACCTTCCAAATTTTAGTTTGGCTCTAACATAACACACGAACCTAACTTAACCAGTTGAAATACAACTTACTTTTCTAAATATTTGAGGTTTGAATCTCTTCCTCCGTCATTTTAATTTAAACATTTTTTTTAGTAATCTTCTTTCATGTTTAAACTACATGATTGTTAATCACGTTAAAAAAATGATATTTTAAGGTTATCATCTGCAGAGTGATTATTAAAACATGTATTTTGAAGCAATCTTTTATTTATTTATTTTTCATTTATTATCAAACACTGTATATTAAAAGAAAACACTTTTAATCATCAAACATCATTTAGGAAACTCAGCCAAATAAATATAGGCTAAATAAGTAATTATTTGAAATGTGTGGGTACAGAAAGTGGGCTTCTTCTATATGTATACATATATATAAAGTGAAAATTATACCTAACATCTATAATTTTTATCCAAATACTAGTTTATTAAATTTCGAATTATATCTTTATTTGGTCTATATCATCAAACAATCAAGCTAATTACGATTATAGAGGTTAAGAAAGCAAAAAAATAAAATAAAAATCGTCGAAGGTTCGAGACTTTTTTCCAAGTTTTACAATATTGAACGAAAAATTTATAATTGATAGAATTTGACACGACATGTCTGTTAATTTCTCCATCTATTTGTTTATGTGGTTTATCTGATTAAAATTTAATTGGTAGAGTGATATATCATCACTTTATCAGGAGAGTCAAATGTTAAATGTTAAATAAGTATTTAAAATATTTGTAATTAAGTTTTCATATTCATTTTATTTTGGTCCACAATTTTTTAAATAAAAATATTACACATTTAACATTCAAAGGATAAGTGTTACTCTTTAAATGGTACAAGAAAAAGAAAAACAAAATATATACAAGTTATTGCCTTTAATATTTTACTAATCATTTAATAAATAATCGCAATATATTTATAATTTTGAAATAATCTAATACTAAAGACTTTAAACAAGATATTTACCAATTACGCAAGAACCCAAAGAACTGTGTCTATAATATCAAACTTCAGCACAAATTGATTAGTGAATGTAACAAGAACACAATTTTAATAACGTGTCAGGTTTAGGATTTTGGACCATGATTTGGAATCCGGATTCGGCACCTCTTGACCCCTGCGTCCTCTGTGACTATCCCTACAAAGAAGCATGGTTAAGAAAGCTTAAAAAAAAATTATAGTTACTACTTATACTGACAATGTACACATTTATTTTCGGGACTCGGGGCATTATATTTTAAAGATTATCATATTTAAACTCTATCTCCGTCTCTAGTTGAATCTATTACTTTGAAAAAAAAATATATTTCACAAAAATTGGACAAATATATAAACTCGTATATTAATTACATACGTATAGCACAATATACCTAATGTAATCAATGGTATACTTTCTCAATTATACAAAATACTATATCAGTAATATACTTTTCAGGTTTAGTATATCAACAGATTGATATACTTTATAAACAAATCGACAAAATATAAAAAATATCAACAATATTTCATTAATACAAACGTAATATTAATCTTAATCTTCTTAACAAACTTATTTAGAAATGGTGATACAATTATTTGTTAATTTAATTATTTTTTGAAGTTTTTATTTTTATAACATTTTTTCCAAAATATCTATTGACACTCACCTATGACAACGAAATTTTATCGATATTTTCATCGACTCCGTTAAATTAAGACCTCAACATTTGCATCGACATTGATTATTTAAAACCTCGTGTAGACTACATTTTAAATGTCAAAGTCTAAATTTCATGAAAATATTGATGAAAATATCGATGACGATGAATGTTTAATTATGTAAAAGTTAGAGAAATTAAAAAAATTTCGTAAAAAATATTTAAATTAACAAATAAATATTTTTCTATTTATAAATAAATTGTTAAAAACAATTAATATAAATATTATGTATATAGTAGGGACATTTTATTGATATTTTATCGATTTTTTTGTATTACTATGGACATATTAATCCGATACACGTCAATGGAAATGTGGAGGTGGACGGATATTGGAGATGAAAAATGATCATATTTACGGATTATTTTTTCTTTGAGATTAATTTCCAAACATCACATATTATTATTTTTACATTGTAAAATTGTCAATGTCTTGAAGCATATTTCAAAATAAAATTGTGGGTTTGGGGGAGGCCATGGAGAAACCAAAATCAAAATCTAGAAAACAAACCAGTCGATCAAGCCAAACACGAAAAATAAACAGAAATGAAATTCATGCAAAATTCAAATAAAATCAGGCACTTTCCCCCAAAATCCAGCTAAAACCAAGAAATCCCCATTCATCGTCCACCACCAATCCTATCATAATGTTAAGCCTTAAGCAGACAACGATAATGGCGGCCACTTTCCATGTCCACAACCCCTTCTACTCTCCCCGCAGAAACGTCCACAATTGGCTGCGTTCCATTTCCCCCACCGCCGGCCGCCGCAATCGCGCACCGCCGCCGGTTCTGCAGGGCGGAGGAGGAGAGAGAGATTCAGTGAATTATGGAGGTGGATGGTGGATTTTAGCACCACGCGCAAGCCTCGTGCAAGATAAGGGCCCTCCTAAATTTTTAGGGTTTCGTAGCGGATATAAATGTTTCTTGTTGGGGTTTAAAAGGTCCAATTCGAGCGAGAAAAGAGGAGGAGTTTTCGGGTCAGGGTCAGGGTCAGGTTCTGCTTCTCCTCCCTCTGCCGGGTCTGAAATTGTGGCTGATATGGGTTCGGAGAGCAAGGACCATAATAATGGCTGGTACGAAGAAAACGACTTTCGCAGCGACATTCAATCGCCGTTAATGCACCAACACGAACCACAACGCTCCAAATTGCTCACGTTGCCCACCATTCTGACGCTTGCCCGAGTGGCCGCCGTCCCGATATTTGTCTGCAGTATGTTGTTCGATTATGCATTCACTTGTTTCTTCTTTGTTTATCGCAATGGTGTTTGTTTTGATCGTCTGATTGGAATTATTTGATGCGCGATCAATGTTAGATCTCTGATTCTTGCGTGTTTCGAGTTACGACGTACGCTTTTGGTCTGAAATTGGCTCCGATTATAGCTTCTTAGCATTCGGGTTATTCTCATCGGTCTTGTGTTGGAAATCAATGTCACCAGTTCCTGTATGTGTTTCGTAATAACGATCGCTGTAGGATTTTTCTCTATCATACATTACGTTTTTGCAGAAGATAAGATATTATTATTATTATTATTTTTTGTTTTATTATTATTATTTTTTTTGTGAAAACGAGATTAGATTTGCGTTAGTATCACTCTACTTAATTAATGTAGCTAATCTTTGCTTCAGCTAGTTATTGGATAAATTGCCGTGCTGAGATTACTTGTGCACTTAGAAGTTAGAACTTGTAACAAACAGTTTTATAGGGTTTTATTATACAAAATCTTCCTTTCATGTTACTTTATTTTGTTATTTTCACCTGAAAAAGTAAAATCCAGTTGATTATTGTGGGTCTAAAACATTTATGATGGCCATACATGATTAAAATTGTTGTCTACTACTAGCAACGTGAATGCCTGATTTTGTTCCCTAATTGTCGCCGAAAACTATTGATTGTATTTTGCTGCATTTGGTTGTGTAAAGCGGTGATTATTAGTGCACTTGATCTTAGTAAAAGAATGCACACATTTCTATACTAGCCTTCTCTGTTGATGATTGGTTTGTTGATCTCAAACCACTTCCCTCTAGTTTGTAGGAATCAAAGTAAAATTCCATTTTTAGTGCACTTGAAGCTAATCATAAACATGTGTGTTTCTATTATTAGCCTTCTATGTTGATAATTGGTGGGGAACGACTGCAACAACCAGTATATTTATTGCTGCAGCAGTTACGGACTGGCTAGATGGTTATATTGCTCGTAAGGTATGTTATTCACATGCTTGAAGTCCGTATCTAGTACGGTGGGAGTATTGGCTATGTTTTTTATAGTTGTGTCAATTAGTTTGGTCCTAATCTTTAAATGCATTTATCAGATGAGGTTGGGTTCTGCTTTTGGTGCGTTTCTTGATCCAGTAGCAGATAAGGTTTGTCCTTCTTTTTAGATAAGGTTCAGACTCTCGAGTTGATGTGTTGAAAGAAATTTAATCAATCTTGTTCAGTTTAGATATCATTCAAATACTCTGTTAATCAACTAACATTCCTCTACTACAGCTTATGGTTGCTGCGACACTGATCTTACTATGTACACAACCCTTGGAGGTTTCTGTGTTTGGTCGTGTTCCATGGCTTCTGACTTTACCTTCAATAGCAATTATTGGCAGGGAGGTAATACATTTTCTGGCCTTGTTGGTATTTCTTACAATTAATGCATCTGTGTATCATTGTCCGGTTTTTTTTGTTGATAATTGGGGTCTCAGGCCTACTCCTTGCATTTTGCATATGACCTGCTCCCACTATTTCCTCAGGGGTTGGTTGGGGGTGGTGTATGAGTGTTGCTATGTTCTCCTTGATTAGACTCCTTGCATTTTGCTTATAATTAAGAGGTATCAGGAGTATGATCCATCCCATTAATTCCTTGAGGAGTAAACTTAATTTTGTACACTTTCATTAGTAAGTTTTTCGCCCCTCTTGAAAACATATTTGAATTCTTAGTCAAATTTCAAAAACAAAAATAAGTATCGGAAAACTCTGTTTGGTTTTTAAAATTTGGCTTAGATTTTGAAAACGTTTATAAAAACTATATAGCAAAACAAAGAAACACACACCAAGTAATGTTTCTATGCTTAATTTTTAAAAACAGAAAACAAAAACTAAATGGTTATTATTTAGTGTTGTTTACTTTATTAGACTCCCTTTGGTAGCTGCTTACCTTCTTATTTGTGCGATATCAACTATTTTCATAAGAAAAATCTCAAGTCTTTTTCTCCCTACTACACCCTTTGAATTTTTTTACAAATATTCTCACGTTATTGATGTTTTTTGTTTTTCTTGTTGAACCTTCAATTTGAGAATGCCTTCTTTAATTATTGGTGTTCCCCTTGCTTACATCAGATATGGCACACGGCAATTGTGCCTGTTCCTGTTTTTTAACCCTCTTTCTTCCTGCTTTTGTATCTTTGATTCATCTTCGAATTCATAATGGATATCTCATGGATAGTTCAATTTATTGTAGATAACCATGTCTGCAGTTAGAGAATGGGCTGCTTCCCAGAATAGTAAGCTTTTAGAGGTTTGTTTTTCCGTATACCGAAAACGCAATTGAGTTTGTCCAAGTCGATGAAGTTTTGATTCCTAACTCGATATGCCAAAAAATAGGCTGTGGCTGTAAATAACTTGGGGAAGTGGAAAACAGCGACACAGATGGTTGCGCTGACCACCCTTCTGGCTAGCCGAGACAGCAGGTTCATTTTCTCTCCATCTTTCACAGCTCAGACAACATGAAACTGAAACATTCTTCAAGAAAATCCCCAGAATATTTCTTGAATATATCTTAACAAAGACAAAAACATTATCAAATGGACCCTCCCATATCTGCATATCTGATATCTCTGTTTCATTTCATTTTATTTTTGTCAGTCTTGGAGGATCTGGAATTGTAGTAGCGACCGGTGTGGTCTTGTTGTACATATCAGCTTGGCTTGCCGTGTGGTCACTATTTGTTTATTCCCGCAAGATCTCGAAAGTTTTACTTCGCTAGAATAGCCCGACCCAACCTTTCAATTTGCTTTGTTTTGTTTGACCACACATGGAACAGCTAAGGTCATCTTATGGCCAAAATTACCCGATTGCTCCGTTGGTAGGTAATGGCCAAAATTTAGAGATTGCTGAAGCCATTATCCCCAGTGACTTACTTGCAATCTGTGGAGGTTCTATAGACAGCAGCCATGGATGCAGACCTGCAGAAGCTGGAAATAAATTTGGAATGAGGTCTGTTTTGGCAATTTGGAAGA
This sequence comes from Momordica charantia, assembly GCF_001995035.1. The sequence goes on along the minus strand of NW_019104500.1, from coordinate 1,251,147 downwards.
AGATGTAATTATAAATTTTACTAACTACTTGAAAAAAGAAACTATAATGTTGCACTTTGTCTCATGCTCATTGATATTCAAATTCAACCACTTATGTCTTCTTGTCAATATGCTGAGATAGACCTGAGGCATTTTCCAGGGGTACTGAGTTTTCATTTTTGTAGATAAATCTCATTTTTACCATTTTTTTAGATGGAATTTGTTGGAACTACAATGTTGTAGTAGAACAGCAGACTCGACGTATCGAGATCTCTCGATTGAAGTGATATTTAATTTTATTTTTGCTTGGAAGACAATCTGATTGAATTGAAGGTTAATATGTTCCCATAACATTAAAGGGCCTGCTTGGAGATTTTCTTACAGAACTTATTTTAGTCGTTGAATTTCTTTTATTCAATTAATGGATCAAGTGACTGAGAAGATTTTTGTTCTCAAATTAGAGCAACTTTTGAAAATAGCCATGTTTTTCATGAATCAATGCTGTTGGAGTAGCCATGATTATTATTCTGTAATATTAGTAGGTTATTAAGTGTATATTTTTATTTAGTTAAGGAATTTGTTGTAAATAAAGTGAGAAAGATGGAGGAGAAAATTGTTTAGTTAGTTTAAGTTTGAGAAAAAAATACTTAAAAAGGAGAGATTTGGCTTCTGAGTCCCTCAAATACTTGAAAGTTATTGTACTGGAGTTATTAATTGATAATAGTTTGATACTAATTTCGTTTTTGAGTTCAATAATTTATTACCAAACTATTAATGAATTTTAATGGTAGAATTGTTAATTGTTCTTAAAATATAATTTGTAATTTTTTTAATTATATATATTGTAATTAATTGAGAGAAGTACATGGAAATGTTAATTTATAAAAGAAAGACTTTTTAAAATAAGCAGAGCTAGTTTTTGAAGGAGGACGTGGTTGGTTTGGTTAATTTTAATTTTTGTCTAAATTGAAAACGAAACCGGACCCTCCGGAATGCCACGTGGAGCTTTACCGCATGTGGATCCGAGGTTAAAATTTTGGATCCTATAGCCCAAAAAGAGAAGGTGCCTAGCACACCGAGTCAGAGACCGAGCGCAAAAAACCTTAGTTTACCATTCTAAATTGCTCTTACCAAGTTCTAACTTAGACATCATAGGACGTTTCGCTGAGCTCCATACCAGTGTAAGTTTTTGTTTAGTAGGATACCCGGAGCCTCAAAAGCATAAGTGGCACGCGCCAATTGCATTAACACAAACTATTACATTTTATTCACACTCTACTTTTATACATAATTACCATCTTGAGAAACTATTACATTTCATTCACACCCTACAATAACCCATCTTGAGAAAAGGGAACAAGGTACAATGGGAAAAAATCTGTTACCACGGAACTACCATACTCAATTTATTCACACTCTACTTTTATACATTAACTTTTTAGTATTGGTAAACCCAACATCATTTTCACGATGTTGACGTAGACAGTTCATATCCCTGTAGAACAAAAAAAAAATTTGCATTTTCTTTTGTGAAGTACTGCACAAAAAGTTATCTTATTACAAAGAAGCAACTATGCACGTGCACAGCACACTGTTCGGCGCCATGGGGGCCTCTGCTGCTATCGGCTTTCACATACGGGCCTGCACAGGAAAAAAACGATATAATGGCAGATCTAGAATCTCATCAATTCATGAAAAGTATCCAAAATTGTTCATTCTCGTCATTCAATTTTCAATAACTGTTAGTCACATCACAATAGTACATTACATTCTTTTCGGCCAATAATTATTTATTAAGCTTTGAAAATAATTCATCCATTCATGTGATAACTGATGGATCTTAACAGTAAGATGTTTCTCCAATCATGAATCGCCCAAAAATTGCATTAATTTCTATGTAAGAGAATTGCTTTGATTGTTAAAGATAAAAAAAAAAAAGAGAGAGGCTCATTTAAAAGAGAACATTAATGGAAATTAAAGAGAGAATTACCAAGAACCGCTTCTTATAGCTATCAACAAGCTCCTGTGGGTCGCTCTTCGTTTGTCGGTAAGCCTCGATCTTGTTCATCTCCTAAGAAACAGAAAATAAGGCGATATTATAGAACTCTTTTTTTTTTTTCAATAAGAAACCGAGCTTTGCATTAAGACAAATGAAATAACGTGCAGGTAACGCAAAAACCAGCGCAACAAAAGGGAGCCAAATCTATAAAACCCCGTTTATAGAAAGAAATTTTAGAGTTGTATCAGCCAAATAGGGGCGCTTTTAAGTCAAAATCCAAAAAATAAAAGAAAAAAGAAAGAAAAACAGTGAAATTGACTCAAACCGTGGTCATTAGTTCAAATTGTTCATTTGATTTTCTAAAGTATAAAACCGAAAAATAATTTGTTGGTTTGGTTTGGACAGATTTTATCAATTTCAGTTACTCTGGTTCAGAACTCGTAGGTTAAACATTGCACCCCTAGTGCCAAACTGTTCTTTCAATCTTGTCTAATTCAAGGTGAAAAGTCGTTCAGATATGGGTACTTATTTTTTTTTCTTTTAATATTATAATTCAAACCTGAGATGAAGATCCAAACTTACCATCACCAATTCTTTAACCAGTTGAATTATACTCAAGTTAGAAAATACCGCTTCATATTTTAACATGAGATCAATATATCAAAGTGATGATTAATGAACATGAGATCAATATATCAAAGTGATGATTAATGGCCACTCTATAGCTCTTTGTTCCGTGATTCCATCATAGTTTCATCACTCATAATTGATGAAGAGTGAACTAAACCATTTTTTTAAAAGATTAGAGAGATTTCTCCAGTACCTCGATCCAAACCGACAATTTTGGTCTACCAACAGTGATGTCATATGCCTTTACTTCCAATAAGAACGGCTGAAACCTTTCAATAAATGGAGCATAAGCTATATCCACCTGAGAGTGAATGAAAATTGTACAATAACTAATCTATATAAAGATAATTGAAAAAAACAGATATGTCCATCATTGAATGGTTCTACATTAGTTCCGGGGTCCATTGATATTTTTGATACATCTAGAAAATATCAACAAAATATAAAAATTGTTAAAAGATGTTAGCGATACGAAGGTAGGTATTATTAACAATGTTTTAGAACTCATTAAAGGAGTGTGAAATACTTATTTATTGATTTAAATGATTTATATAAGTTCTTTTTTTTTAATCCTCATGGTTTTTATAGAAATATTAGTTGACTGTAAGGATATTTCCATTAGCATCGACATCGACATCTACAATAAATGATGTAAAGTCCATAAGCTTCGGTACAAAGTGAAAGTCATTGCTTACCAGACTAAATTGGCCTAGAAAAAATGGGCCGTCGTCATATTTCAAAAGAGCTGTTTCGATGTTGTTAAACGCTGCATCTGACAAAAGATATATCACATTTGAATGATTCAACTTTGTTTCCCTGTAAAAATCAACGACATGGAAAAGTAAAAAAGTTGCTGCTATCTCACCAGCTTCACTTCCATCCCCTTTAAATGAAGAAACCACAGATCCCCTGAAAGAGTCAATGTAGTTAATCAACTCTTCAGCGAACTCTCTCTTTCCTGGATCCTATATAATTCAGATTATGACACTTTAGAACTGATCAATAGCGATATGTAACTCGAGTTTATGAGGTCCAAAAAAAAAACTTTCATGGATACTACTTACATCAGGAAATAATGAAGGCCCCACAAAATTGCTGTCAATATATTTAATCAAGTCAAGACTCTCTCCTTTGACTTCCTTGTTATGTTCGAGAGCTGGTACCTGTGTTAATACTTCAAGTAAAAAACATCAAAGATGAACTGGATGGACGGCAGCTTAGTTGTATCAACAATGGCCATCCTCAGAAATTGAGTGCAGAGATCAGTTCAGTGGTCACTTTTTTAAGCAAAAATTTGTGCTGACTTTTTGTGTCACTCACTCTCGTTTTAATCCTAAAATCAAAATCTCGTCATTAGAGACAAATCCAAGAGCAAAGAAGAAAGGAGCGAGCGGGGGAGGTGACTGCCTTTTGATGCAATAGTATGTATAAAATAAGATTAAATAACAAGTTTAGTCTTTAAAATTGTCTAATAGGCTAGGTGACCCGTAATGCACTAAATTGAAACTGCAAAGATCTACTATTTTTAAAATTCAAACCTATTAGATACAATACTGAAAGTTCATAGACCAAACTTATAATTCAACCTTAAAAAATTAAGAATTTAAAGTTTTCTCCAATATCCCCTTAATTATATAAATATAAATGTTTGAATGWAAAAATTTGCCCCTCTTATGAAAACCTCTAGCTCCACCCCTGCCATTGTCAAAATGACTTAGGTAGGCTCCATGGTGTCAGGTTGAAGCATTTGTGACTCGTGACTCTTTATTCTTAACAGGTAAATAAAAAACTTAACGTCCTTATTTGACCACCATGATTATGATTGTGAAAAATATTTACCTTGTTAGGTGGGTAAACTTTCTCCTTGTACCAAAGTGGCCTATCTTGTAGATCAATTGGAACTAACTGTATCTTATTCTGCAAACCCTGCTCCAAGACCAAAACAATGTTATGAACTTATGATTCAGGTCAAGGAGAGCAAAGTTGATCATCAAAATGAGAAGTTTCACTTCCAAAGAAACGATAACTCAACATGAAACACAACAAAACATGCTTCTAAATCAATGGAAGTTATTTAGCAGAGTCATAGAAATAACCTTACAGTTCCGGGTAATCCACACACGCTGCGCATAAGGGCATGTATAAGATATATAAAGCCTACAATTGTTGGGAGCAAATAGTTTCATTATATTTTCAGCATCAAAAGGACATTCAAATGAAGCACAAAATTGGCGTTAGTATAGAACAATGGAAGGTATGTTTAGGAGTGGTATTTCTAAAATCACATCTACATCATTGAAAAACATTACTATTTCAACTAGCGGTGATTTTGGCAATGACAAAATTGATGTTTAAAAAAAGTTCTTTAAGTTCAGTGATAATTTAACATAATTTCTCAAGTTTGAAGCACCACAACGATGTTTCCTATCCTTTCTAACTCGTAGGATATTGATTTCTAAGTTGGTTAATAGTTTAAACTCATTATTCCATTTAAACACTTCACTTCTTTTTTATTAATCCCAATGACCACTAAGCCTAACTTTAGGTAGTTTCTTACCGATTGATATTCACAATTTAAATTAATATCCAAAGCTAGAAGTTCTAAAAAGATCAATAAGAAAACTATGGCAGAAATTAGAGTGGTGGGGTTGAAAATTGAACCAACCTCGTTGTTCCATCAAAGAGAGGAGGCGGTTCTGAAGCCGAAGTGAGGGCTGGAGGAAGAACTTCCTGAACAGCTCTTTCACACACAAAACCAAAAAGTGAAAACACAGACAGAAAATTCAAAACAAATCAGTAAGAAACATCGATATAAACACTACATCAATAAGAACATAGAAATTTCAAAATAAAAAAACGAAAGTAATCAATCGTGCAGAAAGCTATCCGCAACCCCTTCCATTTCACCATTTTCCAATCAGCATAAAAAGAAGGGAAGAAGGTAACATACTCAGCAGCCATTTTGAGAGAAATTACAGGTCTGGCTCTCCTTCCAGATGCTTGTTTTTGAAGGCTAACACGAGACAGAATGGCGGTCGGGAATCTTAATCTCCTGGCCGAAGAGAGAATGCAAGAAACTGAAAGAGCAGAACCAGACGAGGGCGGTGAGAAGCCGATGGTGGTGCCCACTGTGGTAGAAGAAGCCATGATTATGAAATGAATTGCATGGGTCGGTAATGTTATGGTATCAATCAGATCAATTACCCCTCGCTTTCTCTGCGTTTTGGAGTTTTTGGATGGCTGATTGTGAATTGTGATTTGCAACCACGCACGATATCAGTTCAACAAATGCAGATAGCAAATCTGAGCGCAAAAAAGAAATAAATAAATAAAAAAAAAAATATATTCTTACACTATACGACCGAGATTCGAACTCAAAACCTTTTAGACCACGTAATGGAAATCAATTGTAATCAAAATCAATCCGAATCGTAATGTTATTCCATTGTCGTTGTTTAGTAGAAATTTTATGGAATAATTTTTTTGATATTATTTACTGAAACTGTCTGTAATCGGTATTGGAATCAGATATATGACAATTACTAATATACAGTTATATAATTACAAATATATTATTGGACTAATCTTTTTTAAATTACCATAATATTAAATTTTAATTTAATTTATTAATATATTATTGATAATAAATATTTTTTATTATAACAATTTATCTAATATTAATATAATGAGTAATTAAAATAAAATTACATATTAATAAAATATTTTTTATTGCAACAACAAAACTTTAATATAACATATTATTAAATTTTATTATTCTAATATTTAAAAGTAATAACATCTATTTAAAAATTTATTGATATTAATTAATATTAATTTATTATATTATATAATAAAATCACATCAACTGATAAATATTTGAGTATAAATGGAGAAGAAATTATATAAGTATAAAAAAACTAATTAAAAATTATATGAGATGAGATAGAAAGGGTAAAAGAGATACATTAATTATAATATATACGTGGAGTCCACAAAATAAGGAATGAGAATATGATTGATGAGATTATAGGACTGTAATAGGATTACACCTTTTATGTAATGAGATTACAAAGTTTGAGGTAAGTCCGATAATTTTATTACATTCCTACAATTTGGTAAACATTAGGGAATCAAATTTTTCATTACGATTGCGGATAAGTAAACGAGACCTTAATCGAAAATAGTTCCTTTATTGGTTGAGTTATATTCAGATTAGCATAATGGTATAATAGAGTTGTATACTTACAGATTTAGCATTAAAAATTCTCTCTAATTACTGAACAATATTTCATATATATCATGTGTAGTTGAGTAGTCATAATGTTATCATTTTTGTTTTAATTTCCAAACATACTATCCTATTTGTGATATAATATTGGAAAATAAAATTTTACATTATTACAATTTACTAATTACATTATTTTATATTGCACATTTGTCTCTCACACCCCACATATATATTGGTGAAAAAGGGCCAACGTCCTCATTAGTTACTTATATTCTTTTCATTTTTCTCAATACTTAGTCCGTTTGGTTGGAAATTCGAAGTCTGAATAGTCTTTCTCAAAGACAATCTCGTTCTTCATCCTCTTCTCTCCCTCATCTCTCTTTGTGTTCCTTCTCTCTCTTCCATCTCTCTCAAATTTTCTCTATCTTCAACGAAGAAATGAAAGAAACCGTCTCGCTTTTTCCGCCATTTGAAGAACACTGCAAGCGTAAAGTAGATCTTGTTCACAATTCAGGATCGAAAAAGAGGAGGTGGTTTCCCGATGTAAGGGTAGAAAATTGTTTATGAAAGACGTCGTTGAATACCTTCGCGAAGAAAACAACAAAACGATAAGGATAGAACAAAGAAAACAAGAAGAGAGAGAGGGAGAAAATCGAGAAGAGAGAGAAAATGAGATTGCAGTTTCAGATTTTTTTTCTTTTTTAAATAACAGTGGAGCATTTAAGTTGATTTACGTAATGGCATCCTAAGTTTTCATGAGTTTTCATGTTCAGTTCCCAATATGGTAGAAAGAATTATTTATACTTGAACTTGGTCAATAATGAGGGATAAGATTTTGCATCCCATAAAGCACAATTTTTTGAAGGTCTAAAGCACAATTCTTTTAATTTAGGGAAAAAAATTCTTCTAAAATAATTAAACACCTCGTTTTTAACCATTTTTCAAATATTGTTCCTTCCTTTTTCTTTGAAATGTTTGTCTTAATTTATTTTAGAAAGTTGGGAGTAGGAACATTTGAACCTTCAATAATACGTTGAACCAACCTAGCAATTGCTCGAGAATACAAGACGATAGCCTTCAAATTTGAAGAAATGCAAATCACCACACAATTAGAGATTGAACACTCCTCATCAATATTATCTAATCTCTCTATACTATTGACAAAAAAATGTCAATAAGGAGACTTCTTAGAGAATAACAGTTTCCAAAATCCATGGCTATACATTAAAAACGAAGACACAAAAGGAAAGAAAGAAAGAAAAAGAAAAGGAAAGGGGGAAAGGGAAAAGAAAAGGGTTTTGTTTCCAAATCTCTCCTCTTTTGAACACAAAAACCATTTTGCAATACAAATGAGAAAAATGGGGGGTAGAGGTGGGTGTAAGAGCATAAGAGGAGATGATGATGCTAATAAGGCTTCACAAACTATGATGATTTAGTGAGGATACCAGCACCTCCTCTGATTGATAGCATCGGTCCGTAGCTCGGACTGCGGCTAATCAGATGGGAATCGAGGAACAAAACTATAACAGTGATGTCGTCGTGAAAATGTCTTCTCACCCCACGGTCGATCTTCTTCAAGTCCGCGTATCTCATTTCTCTCTTTTTTGCAGCTTCATGAAGAGCAGCTTTAACAAGTTTCCTTGCAATCCCCTGAACACAGTCAGTCATGTAAACAACATAAGAGCCCTTCTTCTACATTCGAGTCGAGAACGACTTCCATTGAGAGAAATGAAAGAGCAACGAGAAGAGATGATTAAGGAAATAAAAAACAAGGCAACAAAAGATCAATTATAGAGACGAGCTCGAATCACTTGTAATGAAAGTTAAAGGGAGAATTCACTAAACAGATTACAAGAAGAAAGTCAAAAGGAGGCATTAGAGTGAGAATCAGACAACACTTCCTTCCCAAGATATATATCCCCTGGCCCTGTCTTGTTAGCTTTAAATGTTGTTGCAAAGACAGAAGTGCTTACTATTTGATTATATCCAAGTTTTAATCCTGTAACATATTATTTTTTATTAACAGCAGCAAAAGCATCCCAAGAGTCAATTTCATTTTCTTAGGAGGGCAAAAACCTCAGCAATTGAAAATGTCACACATGAGAGCCTAACAGAGAGAGAGAGAGCAAAAGAAAAAGAAAACATACATTACGTGGACAACTATTGACGATGTCGACAGCTTCCTGATTGCTTATATATTCCCAAAGGCCATCTGAAGCAAATATAAGAAACTGATCCTCTGGATACAGTTTCTGCACTACGATAGCAGGCTCGGCTTTAAGAATTGGCTTGTGGAATGGTTCAGGCAACCTGAACTTCGGCAAAAGTGGCTCTCGGTTGAACTCTGTTTTCTTCAGATAAGCATCACCAAGGGATCTTGAGACCTACACGTGAACAGCTATATCAGAAGAGTGATAATTTAAAGTTCATAACTAATTTTTCAGCTACATTGACCCAATTTTATTGCATTGTTTGGAGAATCTCTCTAACCATCTGTTATATAAATAGGTGGTATTGGAAAAGATAACTAGGTTAGTGGTTGTAAAAATATCTTTTTCAATATATAGAACATTCAAAACCTTTCTTAGAGCATATAAAATAAAGTTTAAATTACAAGGTAGTGTCTAATAAGTCCCATTTGTTAAGATTCACCGAGCTATTAGTGACAAAATTGAAAGGTCAAAGTCTTATTAGACACAAAATTGAAGTTTAAGAACCTATTAAACAATTTTAAAGCTCAGGCATCTATTAGATACAAAATTGAAAGTTTATGGATCTATGGACTATCCTTTGGAATTGTGCGGCTAGAGCTTTCCTATCAAATATTTGGTTGGAAAGAAAATATGAAATTTTTTAAGATGGATATTTTGTAAGACTTATCAGCTCCACACTTCTTGGTGGTGTCATAGATATATAAAATTCTTTTGTAATTTTAGCATCTCGATGATTATGCAAGATTGGAGAGCTATTCTTTCGTAGTTTCTAAGAGAGAGTTCTCTCTTCCCCTGCCCTTAAGTTGTTTTTGTTTATAAAAGGTCTCTTATCCCAAAAAAATATATATTCTTAAAGTTCAGGACATGAAAGTGAAAGTTAGGGAGCTATTAGACACTTAAGTTAAGGGGCCTATTAGACCCATCTGAAAAAGTTCGAAGATTAAACTTGTAATTTAACCTCAAACAAAATAGGAAAAGAACCTGCTCTATCTGAAAACTTAAGCAATGATGAAATCAGAAAACATTCAAGAAGACAAAGGTTTGAGAACAAACCTGTATCACACCCTTTACGCGCCACACCTTGTGCTTTAACACCACGATCTGCGGATCATTGGGATGCAATGAATGCAACTCCTCCCTCACAGATTCAATACTTGCGTTGTGCTCAGATGACAATTGGATAGCTTTAACCTCTTTAAGCGTTTTTTCAAATCTTCCCAACACCACCCTAGAATCCCCAGCGTTTGCAATATACAGCAATCCACAACATATTATGCCTACCAAACAGCATGAACCAACCGAAGCAATTTGCGGCTTAATCAGCCATTGTTTCTTTACAAGAGACAAGAATTCCTCCTCTGTCTCCAAGAATGCTTTGTTGATAATTTCAGCTGATACTCCCCCCTGGTTTTCTGGAATAAATTCTGCACCATGAAAAGCTGTCAAGTGTAAACATTCGCATTAGCTATATAATAGAAATTGGTAAAAGACCATAAGCACTCACAAATCGCACCCAGGCTCCACATCTTTCCTTCCATCATTAGCTTTCGGCATCAAATTAGGCTAATTTCAATTACGATCTAGAAGAAGTTTTATGTACAAGAACATACTTTCTAATCCCACATGTACCCATTAAAAGGAGGCAGTCGGTTTTTTTTTTTTAAATTTGATAATGCACTTTAAAGATTAGCTTTACGGCAAATTCATATTCGAAAGAATATTGTCACTTTCCTCTAAATCAGCATATTAGCAAATTCAGCATATTGTAGAAGCCAAGGTATTTTCATACAACCAAAATGCTGAGGTCCTCGAACAATCTTGTTCTATTTCATACATTTTCACATAAAAGACTAAAATTCCACAGAATGCTATGGTTCCTCTCTCACACACGCCACTCAAGTGTGGTAAACATCCATTTCCACTTAATGGTTTGTTACTTTGTTCCATAATTCTAATGCCATTTCATCATGCCCTTCATTGAGGCAATCAAATTCTTCTAATTCATCTTCTAGGACAACGTCTAGGAATGTTAAAGTTTCAAGATTTCGATCCATTTACCTTGTCTGCTACTTAAAGGAGGAATCAAAATGATGGTTAGGGTGAGTTTGAGATGAGGGTAAAAAGTGCATTTAACCAATTAAATGCACTTTTCAAAATTCTCATAATGTTAGGTTAGATAAGCAAAGCAATTTTGAATATTAGTGCTTCTTCCTAGAGTGCATACTTCAAACTTAACTTAAAGCCATGTTCCTCAAAATCATCGCAAACTCACTATTTTGATGTAACAAGGACCACCACTTTATATGCAAATAAGAAGCTCAAACTACTTGAAGAGGAAAAGGTACAAGAGGTATTTAGCATAAGTAGATGTAAAACTTACTCTTCATATTATTGAACAGACGATCATTTATGAATTCTGCAGCTTCCGGACCTCCATGGCCATCATAGATTCCAACAAAAGTTCCATGAGGACCCAATTCAAATGAACTCAATGGCCCCGACTCGAGTTGGCTGCGATCTTCCAACAAATTATTTGCCTGAATAACTGCCATCGAGAATTCGCCATTGATATGGCGTCCAGAATCCTTGTACCACAACAGCCCATCAACCCGACCACTTGCATCCCCACCCCTGCTAGAATGTTCACCTTCAACAGACGGTTTCCAGCAGGGTGACACAATCTTCATCAATGTTTCGGATACCATCCCTTACATATTCTCACCCAAATGCTCCAGCATAAAAAACCATTCTTCAAATGGACCGGAAGGGTAGTATTAAAACCAGAAGATTGCTCGATTTCGTTCACAAATATGAACCGAAATAACAAGTATCAGATGTCAGAAAGCCATTGATCAATGCAGACACCATTAATCTTTCAACGAGAAAACATTTTCTTGATGGGTAATACGTAGAAACTGCAAATACAATAGTCACAATAAATAAAAGACAGCACAAAAATTGATACGTACAAGTACCGAGAACAGTATCTAATAATAAACCGTCCAAAATAACTATAATGCCTTAGAACTCAAGGGCATAGAGGTACAACCTATAGGTAAGGCCGTAACCAAGAGAACTATAATGCAATCGCCATCTTTACAAAATTTAACCTAGGTACAATGAAGATTACGAAGCAAAGGAAGTTACTTTTACAAACCTTGAGCACAAATTCCCGAGGGATTTTGCAGGCTCTTTTCTGCAAAACTGCTTAATTACAAACTCAGAAAAGCATTATATAATAGAAACGAAACTAGGGAATCGAGTAAAAAAGAGTTTTGGGATGTTCTGACAGAAGAAATAAAACTGTCAGAACGTTGAAACGGGGTAGATCTGGAAAGAGAGAATTCCTGAAGTATGGTTGGCCGTCCTCAGGCTTCCTTTTCTTTTCTTTTTTTTTTTCTTTTCTTTTTTTCTGTTTCTTTGAGCCAAAGAAACAGATGGATCACTCTCCAACAACAGAATCCCTTGGTTTGGGAACAATTTAAGAAACGAAAACAAAAAAGCCCTCGCTTTCCAAGGGCCTCTTTTTAGCTGATTGAATTTGGTATTTTTCAGTTTTGGTTTTCTAATTTATTGCCCGGGCTCTTGACTTTGACCTTTAACGAACCCACCATTTTCGGCTACTTTTGCTCGTCTTCTTTCCTAATTGGCAACAACAAAAAACAACAAAAAACCCTAAAAAATTTTGAATGACCAATAAAAAACAATATTCCTCCAGATCACTTTCTCGAGAAACTCAGAGAAAATTAGGAGAGAGAAACTGAAAAGCAGAGGAGTGAGAAATGATAAACCCTCCGATTGCAAAAGCAGATTTGACCAACTTTCATCGCTTGTGCCTTCTCTTCGCTGGTAAAATGAGCTCTCGATTCTTTCAGAAAGGCGCTAATCTGATACCAAAAGACACCATTTGAATATTCAGAAGTTCCATTTCGCATATTTTCTTCCATTTTCAACTGCTTTCTTTTGCAACAATTGATGCAATTTGCTCCTACGGACGTTCCTTTTGAGAGATTCCATATGAACGGCCGTGTTTTCCCCCTCCTCTCTTTAAGAAAAAATGAAAAATGAAAAAATTAATTTTGTTTAACTTAATATGTAAACTAAATTTTTTTTTATTTCTTTATTTTATTTAAAACGTTTCAAAATCTTTACCAAAATTTAAAAATTATATTTTAATTCATATGTGTTCTTAAGAATCTTAAAAATACGAAACTAAAAACAAAATTATTTTTTTAGTTTCAAATTTTATTGTTATATATCTTCCACATGCGTGGACATTTTTTGAAAAAATATAAAAATTATCTAAATTAACAAATATTTTATAATTTTAAATATATTTAAAAAATGTTATGAGTTATGTTAATATTTTCTAATACTTCTTTAATTTTTACAATATAATTAAAATTTTATTTACTACCCATGCCATAGACTAAGGAAAATATAGATGTTTTTCTGGAAACTTTATACTTTGATCGTGATGCACTAATTGAGTTATGGTTATATCGATGTTTGAATTATATTTATTTAACAATTATCATTAATAAAAAATGATGCAACATACAAATAAATTTATCATTGATTTTACTCGTATTTCTCATTAAAAAAAAAGCAATTTCAAAATAAATGGGACACTTATCGTCCCAAATTATTTTACATTTTATTTATAGTGACGGAATCACATTTTTTAGTACGGGGATCGAACTCACAACTTCATAATTAAAGGTACATGTCTATTATCATTGAACTCGCTTTGACGGTGATGGAATCACATCTGTTATAGGTTTCAATAAAATTTTATTAGGATTTGTTTCCACAAATAAGTATCATCGTCAAAATACCTACAACCAAAATATTATAAGTTCGAATCTCTATTACCATCTATGTTTGTAGAGGAGGGATATCCGTATTTTTCAATACTTTTAATATTTCCAAGAAGAAATAAAGAAAGAAATAATAATAATAATAATAATTTTTTACATTTCCAGTTCAACCAGTAGAGATTTCAGAAAAAACGTGGATGCGATCAAGCTGAGATGTCCGCTTCTCTGAGACTATTTACCATACACAATCTGATTAGTCTCCCTACACCAATCGGCTTACCTCCAGGAAATCTTCCATTGATCGGTTCGAATTTCGCAACCGCCGTCGCCGGAGGATCGGACATGGCAGTTAATTCCGTTCGAGTCGCCGCCGCTCAAATGACCTCCATAAACGACCTCTCTTCCAACTTCGCCATCTGTTCTCGCCTCGTCAAAGTACGTTAACTCACAGCATTCTTCATTGTTAGTATCTCAATTATCCTTTTTCTTTTTCATCGCTGCAATCGTTGGAATTACTGTTATCGATATCTACAAAGTTTTGAACACCTTTCATAATTGATCGGAACATTATCAATCATCAAGGTCGTCAACAGCCTAATTTCTGTATGAAATACCTTTTTGAAGTGTAAATTATCGGTCCTAGTTTCTTCTTCTTTTCCTTTTCCTGGCTAGTTTCTTGTATTGTTTGTTAGGTAAATGTCATTTGAAGTTTAATCTATGAGCTCCTGATAAGAAAGGGAGGTGGATTTGATATCTGACTGATCGATTTATTGGCCATATAAAATGGATTCATCGTTAATTTTGCTCTCAGATGAACAATGTAACGTGGCTATTTATATATTCATAGGAAGCAGTTTCAGCTGGAGCAAAACTGATATGCTTCCCTGAAGATTTTTCTTTTATGCCTGCCAAAGATGGGGAAGGTCTAAAGATTGCGGAGCCTTTAGACGGACCAATTATGAATCAATACTGCTCCGTAGCGAGGTTGTTCATAATTCTTGAACTGTTACATCTCTGTTTAAGACAAGAAAAACGAACTTGTTTTCTTGAATTTTAATATCTATCATACTAATTTTGATGCATCTTTTTGTGCGAGTTGCTTCTCTACAGAAGATATTGCGAACACACATAAGTTAAATTGCTCTTCAGTTCGTGGATGCAGGCATAACCTGCTGTATCAAGTAATGATTCATAAACATCTTTAAAATGTTTCCTAATTTCTGTTTATTTTGAGTTAATTTGCAGAGAATCTAGCATATGGCTATCACTTGGAGGCTTCCAAGAAAAGGGACCTGATGATGAACATTTCTACAATACACATGTCGTAATTGATGAGACTGGAATTATCAGAAGCACTTATAGGAAAATACATCTGTAATACACTTGCAATTTAATTTATATTAATGCGTGTGTTTTTGTGAGAGAGAGACAGAGATTATATACTTTCGTGCCTTTGATTGAATTTTACATTTGCAATAGTGAAACTTCGTTTCTGTTGGAAGCTAATGTGACTTATAAATACATTTCCTGCATTTTTCTGAATGCTTTGTCTTTATGCTATGCAATTTTTTTTATGAAAAGGTTCGATGTTGACGTTCCTGGTGGAAGGGTATATAAAGAAAGCAACTACACAAAGGCAGGTAACTTCTGTAACATCTTTATGTAATACGAATCATTAATGCATAAATATGAATAATGGTTCCCCTCATTTTATTCTTTATTCTTTATTTTAAGAATATCCTACCATATAAAGCCCATTAGATAAATAATTTTATTAATAATTTGTTTCTATTTTAGGAGAAGATGTTGTGGCGGTCGACAGTCCTATCGGACGCCTTGGTCTGACTGTATGCTATGATTTGAGATTTCCTGAGCTTTACCAGCAGTTGAGATTCCAACATAACGCTCAGGTATGAAAGATTTTTAATCTGTATATCGAGATAATATTTTCTAGCTGTTAACATTTGAATTTGGATTACATCAGGTTTTATTGGTTCCTTCAGCTTTTACAAAAGTAACTGGGGAGGCACATTGGGAAATTCTTCTTCGTTCTCGTGCAATTGAGAATCAATGCTATGTAAGAATTCCTTTTCATTAATACACTAGCATACCAATTTTTCTTTTCGTTTAAAGGATGTTGGGACAAGTGACTTTGGAAGCCTTTCATTCTGCTTTATTGCAAACTTCTACTCTGAGGAAGAAACATAAACGTGTTGTCAGGTCATAGCTGCTGCTCAAGCAGGAAAACATAATGAGAAAAGAGAGAGTTATGGTGACTCTTTAATCATTGACCCATGGGGAAAAATAGTTGGTCGATTATCTGGTGAGTTCTGTTTTCTCTCCCCAAAAGCTGCTCCATGGACCCATCCTACTAACTATGAATCTCATCTTCCATCATCTGAGCATGAAATGATTCCAAATGTTTTTGATCTCTCATAGAAGTTTTAGTACCTGCTAGCATTTTATTGTCTCTTAAAAATCGAAGTATGATGAATAAATTTTCCCTAATAATCAACTTGTATAAATGATCTTACATAGTAAGGAAGCATATATCCTGATATTAGAGTAAAGTTATCCATTAATATTAATGAAGAGGATTGCTCTAACGTTGAATTATTATTATTTTAACATTTCATTGTGGTCTGATGCCATGGATGCTTCATGATGGCAAATTTTTGGTGAAGAATAATAAACTGTACTGGTTCTGCACTGCTTACAGTAGCTCTTAGCTTTTTCTTTTTTTGGGACAATAGTAGCTCTAAACTCTTTACTATGCTTACAAATCTATGTTCTGCATAGTTTTTTCACCTTACATGGCTAACTATAAGTGAAGGTTCGTAGTCCAGTCAATTATATGTCAAAATTCTAAGAACAACCAACGGATGAGGGGTTTAAACAAAGTCTAGGATGAAGCTTTGGTCTTCGTCTGATTTTTTTTTAATACTCCAATGTATTCCATAGAAGAGAACAATCAACCTTTCTCGAGCTGATAATTCGATTGAAAGATCTTGTGCTGTGCTCAAAGTCAAGATAGTGAATATTGTTTGAAGCCTGATATGGTGTTGGGAGTAAGAACTGAAAGAGAGGGGGAAGGCTTAGGAAGAGAGGTAGGTAGATAATGGAGGAGAGAAAGGGAAAGAGTTTGATGAGCGGCCGTGGGTAGAGGAGCCACTGATGAGGGGATCACTGATGATCAATCTTTGACATGCCTGCAAACTTGTGGCTACGGCTGTTATAAATTATCATACTTTATTACATTATTCACCAGTCATCACGATTCACAATTAGCTTGAAGAATTGAATGAATAGTTGTGCATAAAAGAAGGTGATGGAGACGTCCTCGCCACCCATGTGTCTTGCTTATCCTCTTTTGTCACTAAAGTTTACCATTCTTGTTGTCTCGAGACACCTAGATGCAATTATATTTCACAAGCAATTTTAATTCTTTATGAAATATCCTTTGCAAATCTGCTAATTATTTTTGCTTGAAGTAGTTCTTATATCACTACCTAATCAATGTCAAACTGGCAATATCTGCTTAAATGATATGTTATAAAACACATTCTTTTTTTGGTTTGGTTGTCCATTGAAAGTTGCAGAAGGGGTTGGTGAAAAATGGAAGATGGTGATCTTTCAACTATAAACAATAAAGGATAAATTTGAAGTTTCATGACATTGTGATCTATTAAAATTGTTTGATTTCTCTGTTCTGTTCATTTGACAATAAAAAAACCACTACTCATCTCCTTCTGATCATTCACATGATTTGATGATCAATAATACTCTAGCTTCACTTCACTTTGGGTAACATATCCGTGTCTATGTCCGCAACTCGTTGGACACGTATTGGAAACTTGTTAGCTCATTAGATGTGTGTCATACATTAGTAATGTATAAAGTGAGTATTGATCCGATACTTGTTAGGCATATATGAAACACTTTTTAAGCATAATAAACAAGCCTAAATAGTAATATAGGACAAAATTATAAATTTTGAGAACAATCTCTTAAAAAAATATATTTTATGTACCTTGCTTTCTCTCAATGATACCATGACATTTCAAGAACGGGATCTAGATTCCTGCTGGTGGGTGCATTTCAATATCAAAAATTTGGAAATTATGTTATCTACCAGAAGTGTTCACTAGCTTTGTAACACTTAGAACTTGCACTCTTACACTCTTCTTACATTCTTACATATAGCCTAAATTAAGAGTGAGTTTGGGATGACTTTTGAAAAAGTAATTTTGAGGGAAATTAAATTAGCCTAATTTATTCTATGAGCACTCTTGGAAGAACATTGATTAAAATAATACCTAGAACTTGAACTCATACATAGGCCTGACTTAGGGTGAACCTGCACTCATATCATCCTATGCCAATTAGTTACTATGAAATTTTGAAAAGTTCTTTTAATCTTCCAAAAATTCATCTCAAAATCACCCGTATGCTCGGGAACAGCTGTGGATACATGTTGATAGAGTTGAAATCAAACTCTCTCTAGGACTCATGGATATGCTTTAGAGTACAATATGTTCCATAGAGTATTCCCTGATACTATTCACTCATATTTCATATATTCCCTCACTTTTTCTTTCAGATCGATTAGCCACGGGAATTGCTGTAGCAGACATTGATTTTGACTTGATTGAGTCGGTGAGATTAAAGCTTCCAATTGCCCAGGTAAGTCGAGCCAAGTATATTTATATAGAACAGTGTAGTGAAATATTTCTATGTTCTAGTTTGGGTGTCCTGCATTTTAATTTGAAAATGTGCTGTACCTTTGTGCCTATGATTCTATTTTATTTTTCAAAAATCCTATTCTCACTTATCAGTGAAAGTTTTTCACTTGCTATCATTTAGCTGAAAGTTCATTTCATGGTGTGAAGGTCACAAAAAGTGCTTTCAAATATATTTTCTAAAAATATCCACAGGGCTTGTTTATATGAAAATTCTAAACACACCATTGGGAAGAAACAGTTAATTAGTGTAGGAAGAGAGATGGGTCAGATTTATAGAAATTTTAAGTTTTATTTTCTCATTTTTATTTTCCCTTAAATATTAGAGGACGGGAATGTTCCAATGATCATAAGCATGATACTACCCACTTAGGATTTAATATCTTGTGAGCTTCTTTAGAAACAAAACAAATATAATAGAGTCGTGTGGATTACTAATGAGATTAGTCGAGGTGCACACAAGCTGGCTCAAACTATCATTGATGTTCGAAAAAAACAAAACTTATCAGCCAGCTTTAAATTTGTCACTCAAATCACGAGTAGTTGGCTTTTCTTTTAAGAAACAGCTCGCAAACAAAACAACACTATTGCAGAATTTGTTGTATTGAAGCACGTTGTCTATATAACATAATTCTTCTTGAATTTCAGCAACGGAAGCCCTTTGACTTTTGGAAACCAACGACTCTATGACTCCAACGATTCTCAGCTGTTATCCACCATATTATAAAGTCAGTAAGAGCTTCTGCTAATCTGTGTGTGGACAAGTTTTATCTTATTTAAGTTATCAGACTTCTAACATTGTTTCTATTTATTTCTTAATCTTTGGAGATGAATTTGATCCTTAAGTTACTCTACTTTTAAACAGACTTTTCTTTTTCTTGTACAAGTGGAGGTGAGTGGATAGGATACATTAAACTTGTAGACATTTGAGCCATCACTAGTAAGAGATGGTACTTTATGGAGTTTTAATTTGTGAGATATTTGCATATATACATACATATATATATAATTAATCAGAAATCTTAATAGATATAACATGACATAAACTTGACTATTATATTATATTTTAATTGGAGTTGGATTTTAATTATGCTAATTTTGTAAAATTTGAAAGGGCATATTTATATTATACTAGACTTGTGAAAACAAACAAAAAATTCTAATAACTAAACACTCATCTATTTTTTTACTCTACTTTTTAAGGAGTGATCATCTTTTAGATTTTCTACATTCAAAAAATATATTTAAAAATTTAAGCAAAAAAATTATTAATAAATGAAGGCTTTTTTTTTTTCGCGGCAATGGGTATGTCAATCAATTGGAGAAATTTAAGGTCTAAGGTTATTGGGTAATGTTTCTATTTTTTGTTTTTCATTTATATATATTTTAGAAATAACTATTTCTTTTTCCCGTTTTTAATTTAGAATATTCCTTATGGAAAAGTAGAAAACTTTGAACGAGAAATAGGACCTTGCCACTAAAATTGTGTACTCCTATGCCACTAAAATCAATATCACATTACATATTGATATTCCATTTAAAATTGTTTACGATTTTGTTAATTTGCAT
This sequence comes from Momordica charantia, assembly GCF_001995035.1. The sequence continues at coordinate 1,230,970 of NW_019104500.1, read as the reverse complement.
TTTAGCAGAGAAATGATGTCGTATTATTACAAGAATAGCCATAATAAGGATTCTAAAATTTCAGTCTTAGACACTTTAGGATAACAAGGACCTTCGGAAACACCTCATTCTTTTTTTCATCAACTCTTTGAATACTTTAAATCTATGAATTGTAGCCTAATATGGCATTCAAAATTGATTGAATCGCATTGATTTAAGTCGGGTTGAACTATATGTTGATTGGTTTAGTTTTCAATCTACAAAATGGAAAAATAGTTGTTCAGTTTAATTTGGACAAATTTTGTTGATTCCGATCAATGGCAATGGGTTACTACTTTAATTTTAAATTTATTGGTTTTAGCTCAAACCTAAACCAAATCGAATAAACCACTGTGTCAGTAACAACCATTTTAATATTATGTGATAGGAAAACTGTTATATTCATATTATAAAAACTAAAAAAGGACAAGTGTCAAAAACTATTTTCAAATATAACTCGAAAATAAAAGTGATTTTGAAAATTCTAAAAATACATTTAAAACTCATTTTGTAATATTTTCGTTTTTTATTTTAATTTCATATAAAACTTTAACTTATTTAAACCTAAAATTTTAGATTGAAAAATAAAAAGAAATATCGTTATC